>PVJO010008182.1:24036-76989 GCA_004026905.1 Hystrix cristata | reverse complement strand
TAACCTTCTTCTTTATTCCCCTTTTCCCTATCTAGTTCTCTCTTTTAAATACAATAACTATTCTACCCCTTTGTCCTTATTTACACTTATGGTTTCTCATATCAGAGAAACAATTCGATGTGTACTAATAAGTGTCTGATTTATTTCACTTAATAGTATGTTCTCCAGGAACATCCATTTATATACAAATGACTCTAGTAAAATCTCAGTTGTTTTTAAAAGTGCTCTTAGACTTCAACTCCTCTGTACTCTGTTCTAAATAAAGTTGGTTCCCTTGAACAGAGCTGAGGATACATCCTCTTTGCCTTTCTTCTCACAAAGTCTGTCACTGTTCTGTTCTCCTTGAGTGACGTCCCTGCTTTATACTTAGGGAATACTGGTGAGGACCAATACCTGTGGTCTTCTCCAGGTAAAATAATTAAATGTGGAACTCATAACCCCAAGACTTGCAAGTGGCCTAGTGAGAGTTTTATGAGTATGTGGTCACTGCTGTGGATGAAACTCTTTACCTGCTGGGTTTGCGTCCTGGGATTCTGACTGCACTTGGCAAACCCTCGCTTCCAGATAGAGTTGACGTACAGAGACTTGTTGAGAGAAACTGACTTTGACCGTACTGTTTTGCTTCCCAGTTGTGAAGTATGTTTCATATTGAAAGAAGCTAATTTTGCACATGGAGTAGAAAAGTAATTTCCCTTTGTATATTTTAACAGTTTTCTGCATGAGCAAATAGCCAGTGTTCCTGTGCTCAGGAGGAAAAAGGAGAAGCCCAAAAAGTTATTCTTTGAAAAGTTTTTCTTTTCTTGACTTATTTTAAGGGACTTTGTGCAGCAACACTCTATGGCGTGGTTTTACTAATATAAAAGGGAAACTCATTTAATTATGTTCAAGACAATACATTTTTTGATATTAAAAAAAATAAAGTGAACAACAGTCCATATGCCAACTTGAAGACTTCAAGTAACAAAAAGCATATAAAATCTATTTTGGCTCTGTAAAATGATCATTTAAACGTCCCCCAAAAGTAGGTTACTTTTTGAGAAATTTCATGAAACGATAAATAAATATAGATTGTTTGGCTATTCTGACATAGCAAGTCAGTTTGCTATAGTAACATCTTTAGTCACACGTAATCACACATAACAAGAATATATTAGAATTTACAAACTACTCCAGTGTGGTAGTTTCTAATACTTTTTTCAGTCTTTTTTTTCCCCCTTATTATTTGCTTTTTATTGAATTGCTAATGTTATAGAGTACTTGTACTTTTTTCAATCTTTCAAGCAGATGTCAGATTTTCAGAAAATAATAGATATTAATAGAAGAAGTAATTTGTGGCTTATCTTGGGTATGATGCAATATAAACATTTATGAATCTTTGTTTTTAAAAAAACTGTAATTCCATATAACACATTTTCACTGAAAATTTATTGATGTTGTAGTATTACAGGAAATATTATCTGATAATATTTAGTAAGTGCTGTTTGTTCCTTAAAATAATTAAAATGGATTTCCTAGTTCTTCTTAACTATCTGAAAAACAGTGTCGTCCTAGTCCCAGTGGTCTCCTCACACTTCTGAGACAGTTACTGTTTTCCCAATTTTATTATGAACATTATCAAACGTTAAGGAAAATTGAAAGAATTGTATACTCACCCATTGTCTAGATTCAACAACTGTTAATTTTTCCTTTACTTTGTCTTTTTTCTGTGTTAATCATTTTAGCTTAATTATATATCATGGCATTTTACACCTAAATTCTTTAGAATGCATCTCCCAAAATGAGACATACTTGTACAAAATACAATGTAACTATAAACTGAAGAAAATTTGTTTTTGAATATCTAGTATCTAGTACTTATTTTACATTTTCCTATCTTTAAGGAATTAATATCAACGTTAATGTATTGTATTTTGTTACACTGTTGTAGATTCTTCTATTTTACAGCAGTTTGTAGCTTTTAGCTTTTTTCACATGGGTATCTTTCCCCCAATTTTTTGCTTTGAAACTTTCAAAATATTTGAACAGAAAAATTGAAAGAATAAAGGGAGCACCCAGGTACCATTCACCAAAATTCACCAGTTGTTAAGAACTGTGTCAGATTTGATTTTTTTTCTTTCATTCTTTTTTGCCTGAGCCATTTGAAAATAACTTGTGAATTTAATACTTCTCCTGTAAATGTGAAGTATGCTCTTCTTCATACTCATAATTCCTTAAAAGTTAACAGAAATTCCTTAATACCATAAACCATATTCACACATTCCAATTATATACCCTTTTATAGGTTTTAAGAACCTATATACCTTTTATAGATTTAAAAAAAAATACAGGATCCAGTCAAGGTTCACACATTGCATGAACTGTTACGTTCGTGTCATGTTTGTAATGTGACGGTTAGGTTCTTTAGGGTTTTTTTTATTTGATGACTTTGACTTTTTTAGAGTCTTTAGAATGTCCTATATTTAGAAATTGTTTCCTAGTAATTAGATTCTTACTTTTAAATGTTCTTAAAAGTATGTTTTTTGTTGCACATGAGTTTATTACCAAACATTTTATTGAAGTGTAATATACATACAAAAAAGTACATACGTGTTCAGATAAATGAAATTTCACAAACAACACACTTGGGCAGCCAGTTCTTAAATTAGGAAATTGGTTATTCCCAGACCCTCTAGAACTCCTTCTTGTCCTGATCCATCACTAGGTATCTGTGTCAGCACTGGGGCCACTCTTCTGGCCTGGATGCATATAGCACATCCTCTTTGCTTCTCTTCATATTGTTTGAAGCACAGCCTTCCATTGAATCCCTGGACGAAGCTGGTAGAAATGTTATTCTTGGTCACATTTACTCAATGGGATAACATCAGGACAGTTTTTCTCCATTTGTCTATAGATATATAATCATTACATTCAGTGTCCCTTACTATTTGTTTACAATTTTTTTTGTCTTAAAAAAGTTAATATACTTTATTTTTTATAGTTTTGGGCAAAGACTCTATTTGGTGGGGGAACAAGTTTATATATTATTAAGTCATTAATAATTAAGGATTAAGAAGTAAATCTGAATTACATATTTTTACTTTAATTACAAAAAAAAAAAATCTTTAAAACTGAAAATTTGAAGCCTTCAGAGGGGTAGAGATAATTGTCTGATGACTTCACCCCTCTCCCAACCTCATTTGCCCAGTGCTGAGCTTCAGCACTGTTGACACTTGGTCAGTCTTGTTCTCCTTGCCCCTCTTTGTTGGAGTACCTGAAAACACATCCTGGTTATCATGACCACATTAGCTGTAAATATAATTTGGTAGCCAGTGTAAAAAAGTAAAGAAGAAAGGTTCTTGATGGGTCCATTTTGACCAGTGAATCCAGGAAAGGGCTGGGCTTTGGGTCTCTGTCAACAGGTGGTGATCTAGGGCTGTAACATGTTTATTCTTTTATCTTAGCTCAGGTCTCGCCCTGTGTAGGATGTGTAGCTTATGTGCTCACAGTCCAAGAAATAAGGATAGTTTTCTTCCATTTATTAGAAGTAATTTGCATTGAGGCATTAAAGTGATAATTGCAGATGATTTCTTTGCTTGTGAACTATTTAAATATGTTCTGGAACTTAATCTGGAGAAGCCTTCAGCTTTCTTTTTCTTTTCATAGTTTTGCTCTACATATGTGAAGATCATGAAAATTTATAATTGAAAGTTGTTCAAGGTACCAGAGAATTCACATTCTTTTTCAGTTATGCAGAGACTAATCACATATAGATATGTACTATTTTATTCATGTTTAACTCTTGCATAATTAGCTGAATATGTATGATGACAGGATCTGAGCATTTAATATTTATGTATTTTTTGGAGATCTTGGGATAACCTCAGGGCCTCACACATGCTAAGCACCAGTTTCATCACTGAACTACATCCCTAGCCCCTAAAAAATTTTAAGGCCATTGCTGTCCATGAAGTAGAGGGCTTAGATAATTATTTGTATAATTTAATCAAAAGCTACTTCTTATGAGTAGCCCCTAAGCCAGGGCATACTGGTGTATTGTAGTCTTGCTTCATGATCTGTACTAAGACATTTGCTACTAATAGTAGTTAAGTTACCAGAGCTTTTGAATCATTCACTTAAATTAATTGGTGCAAAGAAGGTACTGTTGAATTCCCAGCATAATGTCACTTTTTGGGGATATACAATGGGGTGGCGTTGAAGCTAGCAAGGGAGCATTTTTCTTAAAGTTTCTTTTGGTTAATAATTTCCTAAGGTTTATCTCAGTTCACAAAATCATAGCGTCATACAGCTTTATAGGTAAAAGGATCTGATTATATAGATTAACTTCTCTGGTTTAGAGAATTAAAGAATTTATCCATGGAAATGAGTGGTTAGTGACAGAGCAATGTCTAGAAATTTCAATTTTTTTCTTTTTAACACCATAGACCACAGAATTGTCACGTGAAATAGTTGGCCTAAATGATTAACATAGAATAACTGATGAATGAAGGGTTCAACACAAGTGGACTTTTCCTGTATTCAAAACATTTTTATTGCTAAGATTTTGTGTACTCTAATAATAAAATGATAGTCTTCCCACAGTGTATTGTGTTCTGCAGCAGAGTGTTGAGTGGGCCTTATCTGTTTATAATGGCTCTTAATTCCCTCAGGAGTGTTACTCTGCTCATGGTGTATTTCAGGGAGACCCATCTCTTGATCACTGCTTTTCGTACACTCACTCATATAACCTATTCTTCTTTCTTTCTTGCTGTTAATTCTTGTTATATTAGATTGGTTAGTATTAGAATTCGTTCCCTTTCTAATTTGTGTTTTCTTAATGTGTTAAGATACTTATTAAGTACTTACTATGTGCCAGGTACTGTTGGAGAGACATTTTGTACAGTTAGCAAACCATGAACAAAATCATAAAGATCCTTTGGTTTTGTGAAACTTACATTCTGCGGTGTGGGTGGGGATGTCAGAGATGGTTGTTGAACAATAAGCATAATAAAGTAGTAGATTATATAGTAGGTTAGCAGAAGGCATTATAGGAAAGGGTGTTGTAAGGGAGGATTAGTGGAAATCTTGATTATTAGCTTGGAAATTAGATCCCCAAATTTATTGTTAGTAAACTTGCAGTCAAGAAGAAAATGGGAAAAGGAGCTTGAGAAACTCTTCCATGACTTGCAGACTATTTATTATGTAACACAAACATACTAATTTTAAAAACTAAAGAAAAGGAAATGGCTTTTAGCTTCTTTATTTTATCATTTATTGTTTTCTTTTGGGGCTTTGTCTTTGGTTCAATGTCTAGTTTTGGAATTCTTGGTACTTGACTCAAGTTAAGGTCTATATTAATATAAAAAAATCACTACTATTGTTAATTTGTACATGTTTTCTTCTTTCTTTCTTTTTTGTAAGATGGGGTCTTGGTATGCAGTTCAGGCTAGCATTGAACATATTATGTAGCCCAGGCTGGTTGCAAACTCACAGCGATCCTCCTGTCCCAGCCTCTGGAGTTACATATGTTGTTTTGAAAGTTGAGGAATGAGACAATGAAATGGAAAGTTAGGTGTCAAGTGGAATGTCTGGCTTTATATAGATATTGATTCTTAATGCATTACCTGGCTGAGAATAAATATGGTCAGTGATAAGCTATTTGGGTTGAGTAGTATGAACGTGATACCAGTTAGGATGCCATACATTTTGGGTCAGAATATTGATAATATGAAGGCTCAGCAACATTAAGGGTGATAACATGAGCTCTGATCAGTCACTTCTGCCTTAAATCTGAGTTTTCCCTCTTATTACCTGTGTGCTTTAAGCAAGTTAAAAATTCCTCAGCTTTTTTCACTTCAGGTCCCTCACTTGTAAATATGGGGGGAAATACTACAACAGGGTTTGTTGTGATGATTAAATAAGATCATACTTAGGCCTGTGGCCAAATAATCATTCACTAAACTTTAGTTACTAGGTTGTAGATACTAATATGCCATTAGGAACTACTGAGGTCAAGAGCAAGTAAGTGATACTTCTGGCCTATCTAGCCAGCATTTGCAAAAGCAGTTATGTTTTTCCTTGTTTCATTTTCCCATTTTAATTCATTTATTTGTTTGAATTAAAAGGTCATAGATGTTTTATTTTGTTTTTGTTTTTGTTTTTGTGGTGCCGGGGATTGAACTCAGGGCCTTGTGCTTGCAAGGCAAGCACTCTAATCACTGAGCTAAATCCCCAGCCCCTTTTTTTTTTTTTGTTTTTGTTTTTGTGGTAAAACACACTCCCCAAACTACTCTAATCTTGAGCCAGTTAAACTGTCCATGTTCTCTCTGCATTTTTTTTTTTTTTTTTTGGTGCTGGGGATCGAACTCAGGGCCTTGTGCTTGCTAGGCAAGTGCTCTAATCACTGAGGTAAATCCCCAGCCCCATAGATGTTTTAAATTTTAAGATTAAACTAAAAAATTTGTGTCAGACCTTTCAAAGGAAAAAATATAGCTTAGTTGATCAATATTTTGATTCATCCCATTATACCACATAAAACATGTGAAAGGCATTATTCAGTGAAGATGCATATGTGTATTTCTTAACTACTTTATTTAGGACTGGAGTCAAAGGAAGAATAGGTGTTTTTTTTCACTCTGGCGTAGAGCTTCCTGCTTATACTTGAAGTAAACCTCTCCTTTTTATTTTTGTTTTTGCTTTGTACTGTTAGGTTTTCCCCCTTAAGTACTAGAAATTGAACCTAGGACCTTTGCACTGAGCTGTAGTCCCAGACTTTTAAATTCTTTTTTTTTTTTTTTTTTTTTTTTAGACAATCTCATTAAGTCATGAAATTGCTCAGGCAGGGCTCAAACTTGAGATTCTCCTGCCTCATAGATCTCTCCTTTTGATAAATTAGCTATATCGGATTATCCAAATCAGGAGCATACATTGTGCTTGTTATACCACTTGAAAATGCTTTGCCTGAATCTGAAGAAATACATAGTGCCTAGGAGAGTGCCTGGAATGGAGTAGGTAGCCAGTCGGCATTAGTTAAATGAATGAATGACTCGAATTGACTATTTTTAAGAAACAACTGGAGAGGGAATTCAGTTGCCAAATTTTAAACTACTTGGGAAGAAAATAGTGTTCTTGAAAATTGTGACATGAAGCAAAAAGGAAAATTCAAATAAGTGATGTCAAAAGCTCTTAACAGTTATCCTATATTAAGTAAAAGCTGCTTTTAATTTCCTGAGTCAAAGTGTTGAGGAATTTACCTACAAAGATTTAAGCATGTTTTAGTAAGTGCAAAGCTCATGTGATAGGAATAATCTTTCTGTAAATGCCATTCGTTTTTGGTTTTGTATTTTAGGTCTGTTTTTTCCATTAAATCTGAAGAACATCAAATTTTACGACATCCTGGTAATGACTTGACAAGTGAACAATAGCACCTATTGATGACTAGTCTAAACAAGGAAAGTTTGGGTTTTTTGCTGTGGTAATTAATTTTATATTCCACATAATTTTAGGTAACTACCGGCCTGATTAAAAAGTAGTTGATTTTCTTCTAAGCAGTTAGTTATAAAGAATATATATATATGTATGTATGTATGTGTGTGTGTGTATGAATGATTATTTATCCAGAGCATAGTTTTGCCTTAAAAATGTGTAAAAACAGGGAATACGTATTTGTCTCTTTCTTTCTTTCTCTGTGTGTATATATATATATGACATATATATTATAAAATATATGACATATATTATATATAATATATATTGGCTGGCATTTATATGGTAATCATTTTACCAACAGCTCAGAATTTCTAGAATGATTATCCTCCTATCCTTCCAAGTATACTTATAATGACTTCCATATTTATTTTCCCTGGGCTGTGGAAGAGTGTGATAATTCTATTCAACCAGTCATGTAAACATTTTATTCATGTCATGGTATAGTCCAGTGATGACGAACCTTTTAGAGCTTTCAGCGATAACAAACAGCTGGCTGCAGCACTGTGCCATAAGTTTGCCACCACTAATGTAGTCACTGTCGTAGGGGGATACACAGATGAGTAAGACATGGGCCTTGTGGAGTTTATCTAACAAATCAAATGAACTCTAAAATGCTTTTAAAGCTTCTTTTCATACATTTACATTAATGTTGAAAATGTTAACATGCTCATGTTAAAAGTTATGGGAAGTATGTGTATCTGGCATGAAATGGGAGTATTTGGTCTTGTTTGGACTCTTGTATGTGAGCACTACCTGTTACTGTTATTAATTATCTTAGTATGACCAAGCCTTAGTTTTTTTTTTTTTTTTTTTTGTGGTGCCGGGGATTGAACGCAGGCCCTTGTGCTTACAAGGTAAGCACTCTAATCACTGAGCTAAATCCCCAACCCCAGGAAAAGGCTTTTTAATTCAGTAGTATTAGTTTTTCCTACTGGGTACTGCTTCCCTCTGTTTTTGACATCTTACCTTTACCGTATGACCTATTCTACAAAGGAGTCAGGAGCTATGGAAAGATGTGGGGGGGGTAAGAATATTTATTTATTAACATATAAATTCATTCATTCAATTCACAAATGAGTGGTTGTATACATATAGGCATAGCAACAAATACTTATTCAGTCCCTATCATGTGACAGGAATGTAGCACATAGAATAAGACAAAAATTTTTGATCTCAGGGAGGACAAGCTGGGCATGGAAGCACACACCTGTAGTCCCAGCATTCTGGGAGGCTGAGGCAGGAGGAAATTGAAGTGCAGCCTGGGTAATTTAGCAACTTAGACTATGTATCAGAAGTTAAAAGGAGGAGGGTGGTGGGGATATTGGTCATTGTGACAGCCCTAGGTTCAATCTCCACTGCCACAAAACACAAAACCAAAAAATGGAAAATGCTAGTGAGGATGGTAAATAAGTATGCAGTAGAGTGCCAGAGTGATAAGTGCCAGTGAGAAATTAAGAAGAGGTGAGGGACAAGTGGTGGTGGGTGACAGTAGGCAAACATCCAGAAAGGAGCTCAGACTGAGGGGTTCTGTGGCAGACACTTGAGGGAAGAGCCCGTGCATGTGCTTTCCTGGAGGAGGTGTTTCAGAGGGGTGGGCACAGGGACACTAGTGAAGCAGAACAAGTCCTCCTGCATCTCTTTTCTTACTGATGGTTTCTGTTGCTTTAAAACTTTTCTTTTTCAGTCCTTTTTGCCATTTGTTAGACGAGTTTTCCAGTATCATAGAAATTGCATGTTTTGTTGTAGCTTGACAGTTATGTTATTTTCTTCTTACTTGAATGCCTATTTGTCACTTTATGTTAGTGTTATTTTAATTAAACGGTGACTTTCGGTGTTGTAGCTCTGGATTTTGTTGCTTTCTCATTGAGTTCTGATTAATGGTGGTGTTAAATCCTTGTTATACTGAAAGGAATCATAGGTTGGAAAAGATTTTTAGACTTTAACCCTAATTGTGTTGCTGACTGTATAATAATGTGAAATTTCTGGACCTCAATTTATATAGATGTAAAGGAGTTGAGCTAGATAATTACCAAGATTTCTTACAGCCATCAAGTTCTGTGTTTTTAATGATTTTAGGAAATGTCACTAGGAGAAAATAATTTTTTCTTTTTATTTCCTTTACATAAATTAAGCTTTAAACTTAGTAAAGTGCATAAATCTTAGGTGTACAGCTTGTTGAATTTTTACGCATGTATGTATATATTTACTGTGAGAGGCACTACTCACATTAAGAGAGAGAGTACTTTTGGCATGCTAAGAGGCTCCCTCATGCCCCTTCCCAGTCAGTACTCTCCCCTCCAGAGGTAAAGTACATTCTGACCTCTGTCACTATGGATACATTTTAGTGGTTTGATTTGGGGCAGATATCAGAATCTTTCAAGAGGCATTTTATTGTAGTTCCTTCCATGATGTTGTCTTGAGCTTTAGCCCATTCACCAATCCACTGATTTTTTTTTTTTTTTTTGAGACAGGGTCTCGCTATATAGTTCAGGCTGACCTTGAACTCACTATGTAACCCTGGCTGGCTTTGAACTCATGGTGATCCTCTTGCCTCGGCCTCCCAAGCACTGGGATTGCAGGTGTGTGCCACCACACCCAGCAAGGACCCCTGTAAGGAATATCATTGTGTAGGAGCTGGAACTTTTACAGAGGAAAAACAGCAGTGATTCATTCAAAGTTTGTAATGAACTTTTCTGACACTGTTCAGAGCAGCACTCGATATTTTCATTGAAGATTCTAGTCAGCACTTGATTAAATGAAATTGAAGAGTTTTTTGTTTGTACGTGCAAAAATTTGCAGAGCCTTTAATGTATAAGTGTACCGTGTCACTCTGGAGAAGGGGAGGTGAGATAGCATTTCCTAAACATATTTGGTCATGGAATCATTTTATTTATTTATTTTTTAAGATATTGTCTCTGAGCCTCACATACCACAGAATATCAGGTAGGGCAAGCGGTTTGGCTGAAATCATGTTACCTGTAAACCGAGGCCCAGTAACTTAAGTGACTTACTCAAGTAGATGGAGCCAGAGAGATTCTGGATTGTTAGTTCAATTTTCTTTCTACTGGTGAAAAAAGGAGATGGTACTGCTTTAGAAGACAGGTTTAAATACATTAAAATGTAAGTATGATTTTTGTTGTCATATTTTAGATGTATCAAAGCTTAATGTTTTGTCCAAGGTCTTAAGTGTAATCAGAAGAGATAGTACAAGCGATTAGTCCTTTCAGCTACATTGCTAACAAATGGAATACAGTATAAGCTGTAAACAAACAAACAAAAAAAACCAAAAAAAAACCGATTCAGAGCATCATCTGAAATCATCTGCCCCTCTTATTCTCCACTGCTAGGATAAATAAGATCTTAGTCATTAAACATTAGTTTTGACTTTCTGTTAAGTACAGATTTAATTCTCATTCTCTTGATGTAAAACTTTTAAAAAATGAGTGCTAGCTATGTCTTTAGGTTACTTTTTTTTTTTTTTTTTCCTGGTGCTGGGGATTGAACTCAGGCCCTTGTGCTTGCCAGGCAAGCACTCTAATCACTGAGCTAAATCCCCAGCCCCCTTTAGGTTACTTTTGAAGCCTTCATTTTTCCGAAGTGTGTGAAACAATGAAAATGTTTCTTTTGTGGAATCAAATTAATTTCTAAGGAATGTCTTTTTATGAGAGAGATTGTTAGCATAAAACTTAGTTTTCCACTGCCTGAAAATAGCTAACCTAAAATAGTCTTAAGTATGTACCAGAAATTATAGGAGGATGGGAAGAGAATATAAAATGTTAGTTATGTGACTGAGAATCTTAACTGAATTAAGATTTAGATTGATAATTATGAAATTCTAAATAAAAACTTTATTGGCCTATACCTAAAACAGGCAGACCTGTCTTTGATAATTTTTCAGAAACCTAATACCATGCAATAAGTAAAAGGTCAAGAAAACATGACCAGTGGAAGTATTTTGTTAATGTAAGAAAATTCTGGATAATTGAGATGAGCAGTTATAAGACTGGGAATTCCACTTTGACAAATAGAGATAACTCTTGGTGTTTTTTTGGTTTAGATTTTTTTTTTCCTGAGACAGCGTCTTAATTTACAGTAGTCCTGCTTCAGCCTCCCGAGTGCTGGCATTACAGGCATGTGCCACCACATCTGCCTGACTAGAAAAAATGTTTTAAATGTGGTTTATCTTTACAAAAGTTCCATTTTGTGTACAGTGTTTTCCCTTTTCTTTGACTATTGGAATTTAACCATGGTTTGTTGTTAAACAGAAAAGGCCTTTCAGGAATTTAATGACTTAAATGACTTACTGTTGACTATTTTATATTACTAAGATAAAAATAATTGATTATAGTCTTACTACGATCTTTTGACAAAGTTAGAAATGTCTGTTTCTCAATTCTTCCCTCTTCTCTTCCCCTAAACTTGCGTGGTTAATAACAAGTCTTGGAAAAAGAAAGAACTTAACTAAGTGTAATGCGTAGGAGGTCCAACAACAATTTCGTACTCTTAGAATACTTTGGCAAGTAATGAGTGCTTCTCTGGAGGCCACAAGAAGGAGTATGAGATAAGCTCCATGGGTTGGAGAGTGATAGTACCAGGAATAGCAAGTGAGATGCTGCTGTAAGAGAAGTAGGCAGATCAGTAGCTATGGTATGTGAGTGTTGATCTGTTTGTTCTGTTACTTTCTTTTTAGAAGCTTAAAGGATTTAACAATTGCACCGAGACCTTTCATGCATGGACTTTAATATAGACTATTGGGGCTGGGGATTTAGCTCAGTGATTAGAGTGCTTGCCTTGCAAGCACAAGGCCCTGAGTTTGATCCCCGGCACCACAAAAAAAAAAACCCAAAAACAAAAACCTAATGTAGACTATTAATCATTATGTTCTTTGTAAAAAATTTAAGTAGGACAGTTAATTGGCAGTTAAAAATTTTTATAAGTTTTATCAAGTGAATCATATTAACAATATTAATACTATCAAAGAAAATTTGCCTGTTTAAGTTTGAAAAGCCAAATGTCTGGCAGGTTAGTACTATTTTTCAACTGGATTAAGTCAAGAAGTAATCATTAAAATGAGTAGATCAAGAAAGTGACTATGTTTGCATCCAGTTATTTCTGGAATGATGAAATATATTCCTGTCTGTAAAATCAGTAAGATATTTTGTAAAAGATGCTACAATCTTTATTTTCTCAATATTATTCTTGACTTGGGTTTATCTATAAACTATATTATTTCTTATTTATTAGCTACATTAGTAGAGCTGTGTTAAAAAAATAAACAGTATTTGAGGTAGTACAAGCTACTCACTGTGGCTAGTATTTAAGATGGCTCTTTTTACTCTTGAGAGGAAGGGTAGTGATTGTCTTAGATTGGGCTATTATAGAGAATTCAAGACTATAAAGCTTGCATTTTCAATTTCAGTGTAGTTACTTCTTTCATATCAGTATAATGAAAACTTAATATTTTGGGTACGTCTTACACTTTCAGAAAGTTCTCTTAATAGTTAATAATAGAATTGCATATTGATACTTAAGAAAAAATACCTTAGTCTCTCTGTATTTTAATATGTCATGTCATCCAGGACCCTAGATGATACCATTTAGTTTTGTACCTTTAACATGTACTAGCAATATTTTAGGAGCATATTTACTAAATTTTGGGGAGAGTATATCTCCTATATTTTTAAATATGGAAAACTTAAAAGCTTCACAACGTAGAGGTAGTCATATAATGAACCCTCATGCATTTATCACCTATCCTCAGTAGTTTAGCATCATGGACAATGTTGTTCTATTTATGCACTCCCCCATTACTTCCCTCCACCTTTCCCCCAGTAATCTAGAAGGAAATCCCAGACGTCATATAATCTCATTGATAAATATTTCAATGTATATCTCTAAAAGAGAATATAAATTATTTGTATTTCTTATGTATGCTAGCTAGCTTTGTTCTGGCGAGGAAGTTCAAGAGTGCTTGGAAATAAAAGACTGCTTGGCAACAGGCCTGTCATTGCATTACATTGCAGTTAATTTTCTGTTACAAAGATGAATTTATATGGCTTAGGTGTTTTATTATTACAGTGAATCTCAAAGGATTTGAAATGTTAATTCTGGAAATGAATCTGTGAAAACATTGTGAATTATCACCACGTATATCTATAAAGTTGTGTAACAATCCTCATTTCAGAGCTAACCTGTGGTTTGCTTTGTGACCTGTTCATGCATTCCCCCAACTGTTTCTTCATTTAAGTGCAGAGAGACAAGTAGTATATCACATTTAAATCCAGGTGGTATTCTTTAAGCATGTGTATATGTTATAAAAAGGAAGAGAAAGTTAAAAGAGAAAGGGAGGTAATAAGGTCTTAAGAGAGGGAGAAAAAGAAAAAGGGGAAGGGAGGAAAGAAGATTATGGGATTGAGAAAAGAGAAAGAGCAAAGCAAAGTAAACATCGGAGCAGAGGTGCCAAATTGTGAAGATAAAACTTTCCTTTCTCTCACTCTCCTCTCTTGATCTTGACTTTTGTATCTCTGCCTTTTTTTTCTTTCCCCTTTTTTGATTCCTCCTATGGTTTATATCCTTCCTTTCTTGCCATTAACTAAAGTTTGCCTGTGGCATTTAAGGTCCGGAAGATTGCTGATTCTTCCTTTAAAGGGTGTTTTTATGATATGGAGGCTATAAAGCAAAACTTTAAAAAATACATATGTTATGACTAATTGTGTGTTATTTGCTTTTATACACATATTTAGGAATGTTTCTTTAATTTAAATAGTTGGGTACCTGCTATGGGCTAAATCGAACCTTCCTGTATTCTGTGGATGAATTACACAGTGTATGAAAACATTCATTTTATATAGACTTTTGGATTTATTTTAAATGATCTTACTGGAAAATCGTGTAGTAATTTTTTCTTTCTTCTGTGTGTTTCTTTTACTGCTCATTTACTGGATGAAATTGATTGCATTAAAATTTGACTCAGCAGTTCACAAGATTCCTTTGCAGTTCACCTTTGGAGGTAAGAGTATTCTCACTGACCATAACACTAGAATATCACTGTTAGTGTCTTTCATTAAACATTTATTTGATAATATAGGAGTGATGATTTTGAACTGACATGTATTTTTCAGTATCTGTAATGGGATGAACAAAGCCTTTTTAGGTAAAATTTTCTAGAAGAAAGGCTGTTGTATTTCTGTTACTTCCGTAACTTGTTTATTTAACTCTGTATAAATTATCCTCATGTTAAAAGAGAGCTGGAGAAATCACAGGTAACAGCTGTCATCGAGGAATTTCAAGTTGGTTTGTATGGTTTGTATATGTGAGTACTTTTGACTTGGTTTGAGAGGCCATTTTAAAACCCACGAAGTGATCAGAGAGAAGCTTCTGTTATAACACAGGCACTGCTCTGTTGTAACACATTTAATCTTCATCTTTATCTTTCTTTTCAATATAGAACCAAAAATTTAGTTGATAAAATTGTGAGATAAAGAAAAACTATTACAGAACCAGTTGTCATTGTGAGCTATGGTTGCAGAAGAACCTGTAGATAATTGGCAAGAGTGGGAAGAGAAAGCATAGAAGGGGAGGAAGCAGAGTGTGTGAAGAGATGATTAGATTTATAATCAAACTGGAGTTTAAGAGTATGTCTTCACCATTATCCTTGTGACACTGGGCAAATCACAACTTCCCTGAGCCTTGGTTTTCTTATCTTTAAAATTCAAGCAGTAATTCCTCCCTCTCAAATGAGGCAGTAGAAATGGAAGCAAGTGTAAACCCGTGCTATTGAAACCCTATAATATATGCCCTCACTGTTTTTTGTTTGCCTTTTACTTGTTCTTCTCTTTTCATCTCTTGTTTCCCTTTAAGCTCTATTTCTCCTTTCCCAGCCAGTTCAAATCATGTTCCTTTTTAGGATTAAGCTCAATATTATGTCCTCTGTGAGCTCATCCTTAACCTCCAACAGAGGTAGTTCCTTTTTATGCTCTATAACCTTGTCCTCATTTGATTATTGAAACTATCATTGGCCAGATTGCATCTAGTGTCAAGGGGAAAGCAGATGATATAGTGGAAAGATTCTGGGCTGAAATAAGAGAAACATAGATGGCCTGTGTCAAAGTTATTTAATCCTTCTGAACTGCTGTTTTCTAATCTAAATAATGGAGATGATAATACAAGATTATTAAAATTAAATGAGCTGATTTATGACAAACATTGAAAACAGTGCCTGAAAAATAAAATTTTAAGTAAGAGTTAGATGTAAAGTGAAAATCCAGAAGAAATTTGAAGATAGTATACATTTTATTATTTGGTCTTTAGTTAAAGAACCACTTTCTAACTGTAGAAGCAAAGGGAAATTTACAGAAGAAATGAAAAAAATTAATTTGTTTAGGTAGAGTCGCACAGTTTTGTACATGTAAATAAATGTAGAAAAAAGGCAACTTGGGGAAAGTATGATAAAAATCTTACCATATTGAATGTAATGCCCTTTCAGAATCAACAAAAAATACTATTTCTTTTACACAAAATTCGGTGGGATTTTACCAGGTAGTTGATGAGATAAAATACAAGAGGTAATCAAATATGTTTTAAAAGTTTAACCCTATTAGTAATCAAAGAAATATAGTTTAAAACAAGAGTGACATATAATCTATTACCTATCAAGTTTTTTTTTTATTTTAAGTGAGAAGATGTGAAAAAATGGAATGTTTATAAACTTCATCCTTTATTGAGCAGGCTGTTTGGGCATTAAAGGCTTTATATACACTCCTACCTTGTAGTTGAGTAATTCTGTTCTAAGAACCACTGCCAGAGAGATAATCAAAGCTGGAGTCAATACTTGCAAAACATTGTTTAATGGAGCATTATTTATAATGGTTAAAAATTGTGAAGGACTCAGATTCCCTGTGATGAATGTTATCACTATGTACATCTAAAATGTACCATTAAAATAAAAAAAATTGTAAAGAATTTAAATGTCTAAGAGTAGTAAATGCCCAAATAAATCCTTACCAAGCCGTGTGATAGAACACTCTACACCCATTTAAATGGACATCACAAATGAATGTTCTTGAGTATATGCGTTAGTGAATAAATGTAAAATGTCTTTGCTATATTAAGAGATAAAAGCAGGGTGCAAAATTGTCCGTGCAAATCTCAATTTAAAGACTATTTAAATGCTCATAAATTAATTGGGAAGGAGACACACAAAATGCTAGTATCAATTACAAAATGTTAAAATCATTTTACTCTTTGAATAGAGGACCCACAATGAGTAGAGGTGCGTTGGTAGTTTTTGCTAATAGTTCTTGAAATCAGTGTTTAGCAGATGTCAAAAACTTCAGTAAGAGCTTAGTGTGACCAAAAATAAGGGTTTTCTTTTTTAAGCAGAAGGCAATGAGGGTGAGTTGGCCTTCTTGCGCAGGGAGTCGGTAACAAGGCTGGAGCTGGTCTTCCACTTGTTTGGGCAAGTAAGTAACAATTTGATTTACTAACCCAAAGGCAAAAATGCTACTAAGTAGAGCTTACCAGTAAAATTCTCTAATGTAAACTCAGAGAGGGCCCTGTTTTTCTTGTTTCCTTGTATTTCCATTCTTAATATGTAATAAGTAGTACATAGCAGGCACTGATTGAATGAATATTTGTTGAATGAATGAATGAACAAATTAATGAATTCTTGTAGTGGGTATCAGTCTGAGAGTAGCAGCAGGCTTTGGCCAAGAGCAGTCAAGTTAATATTTATATTTTAATGTAGTTAAATAGTCTGTCTTCCCAGTTAGATTGTAGCTACCTATGATTGAGAGCTTTCTTTTTTCATCTTTGGATCCTCTCAGTTATAGATAGGGCTTGGGGTGTACCTGCTACATCTAGAAGCAAATATCTTTTTAAATTGCACCTTATTACTCTGGTTAAATATTTTAATATATGTGTGGAGGCTTTAATCTTTGGTGAAAAATAGAGAAAGTATCATGATCAAAATTTAGTGATAATTTCTGTTATTTTCTGATAGTTTTCTCCACTCAATGATTTGAAGTTGTATTTTACCTTGCCTAAGTTGATCTTTTTTATTGCTTGGCTTGTGGATATGGAGGAGAAAGATGAATTAAAGATGATGAGTGTGCTTCTCTCTTTTTGGATGGGAATACTTTGAGTCCTTTCTATTGCTAGTTCTCAAGCTTGGAATTCCACAGTGCCGCCTTCATAGCTTACTGAATGGCATGTACCCTCAAATCTTCCACAGCAGCTGAGCTCAGGATTCTGTACTGTGGTCACCACACAGTGTTTCAGAGCTAAGGCTGTAGAATGTTGGAAGTTTCTGAGTATTTAAATGTGCCACTAAATTTATATTTTTGCGGGAGAAGGAAAAACATAAATGTGGGAAGTAGTCAACAGTTACCCTAATTTTGAGGAAAGGAAAAATAATTTTGGTAGAGAGAATAAGTGAATCTTGAAGTTGAAAATGAGGCTGACTTTAAACTTTTACTTTGTCCCAGAAACCTCCTGTGAATGAACCATGTCCCTTTGTTGTAAGCCCTGAACAGTTAACTGCCACAAGAATCTAATGAAATTGTCAGGTTATAGTAATTACATCAGTAATTTGATATGTTGTCATTTGAGTGGACCATGTGTGGAGAGTCAGTTACTTCCCTCTGTGGGGCTGACCCTTTTACATTCCTGTAAGCTGAAGACTAATAGCGCTCATTAAGCTTTATGGGAAAAGAGCTTTTATCACCTCGTCAAGTCAGGCAGCATATTTCCATTTTATTCCTAATTTCGTGTGGCTCTGTAGCTGCTGATGTGCACTCCCCTGCTAGGTTTACATCAGACCTTTGCCTTACAGACATTTTTATTGACAGTTCTGAGTCTGAATTACATTTTGTATGGCACTACTTACAGATGTCTTCAATTAAATGTAGGTAAATAAAAGGGATTATATATCTCAGCCTGAAAGATTCTTGAAATTCTCTTCAAAGTATGCCAACTGGTCCAGTAGGATGCAGTCTAATGTTGCTTTTGGAGGTGGACAGTTACTCCAGAGGAATCTGTAGCAAATGTTAAACCTCGTGTGACTAGGTCACTCAGGTTTTCCTTCGGGTGTGTATATCTTTCTGTTCCTTCCTTTCCTATCAGTTAAAATCTTCTCTATTAATGGTCATAACAGTTACTCATTGAGAGTTGACGGCTGTCACGTACAGGAACTGTACTTAGTACTTTTTGTACATTAATTCTTTTTTCGGAAGGGCGAGTGCTGGGGATCAGACTCAGAGCCTTGTGCTTGCAAAGCAAGCACCCCAAACGCTGAGCTAAATTCCCAGCCCTGTACATGAATTCTTACAGAATGTCCACTTTTTATTTGTGTGTCACTGACAAAAAGGGTCCAGTCCAGGGCCATCCTACCACTGAACTGCATCCCTAGAACTGTTTTGAGACAAGGTCTTACTAACTTGACCAGGTGGGACTCGAACTCGCAATCCTCCGGCCTTAGCCTCCCCAAGTGCACCACCGTGTCTGGCAGGGTATCTCCTTATGAAGAAACAAGAGGCAGGTTAGATTAGCTCGGTGCTCAACAGCGTAGTTACTAGTATGTGATAACAATAACACAGGAAGGAAGAAGTGTAATGGATACTGTTCTAAGGTTCTTATATTACATGAGGAGATAGACTATTATTTGTAGGAAGACATTTATAAGTTAGGAATGTAATTAGTAAACCCCAGAGCAGAGTAAACACCTGGCACTCTTGGCATCTAGGGTGGATAATTCTTTGTTTGAAGGAGCTGACCTGAACTTTGTAGGAAACTTAGCTGCAGTCTGGCTTCTGCCCACTAGATGCCAGTAACACCTTCTTTTTCTTGCCCAAATTGCAATAAAAATGTCTCCAGACTGCCAAATGTCCCTAGGGGGCAAAATTGTTCCCTGTTCAGAACCCTGTGCCCTAGACCAGCCTGAAAAGAAAAGAAAGAAAGAGGTGGAGTTAATATAACGTGGAGGGATAAAACATTTTCAGTCTAATAGAAGACAAGAAGGAAATGTAAACAAAAATCAAGTGTCATACATAGAAAAGAAATAGCAAAATAGTCCTCTTAATCCAACTATACTGATCATTATGTTAAATGTAAAAGATCTACATAAAAACTCTGCTGTATAGAAATCTTCTATATTTGTACTGTCCAAAATAGTAGCTAGTGATCAGACATAGCTACTGAGGTATTTAGGAACTGAATTTGAAATTTTTTAAAATTTTAGTTAAACTCAAGTAGCTACATGTTGCCAGTGACTCTACTGTTATACAGTTTGTCTGAACATTTTAAAGTCAGAAATACTCAGACTAGATCAAAATTTTAAAAAGCAAAGTCTACCTTGTTATGAAGCCATGGATAGATTAAAAGAAAAAGGTTGGAGTAAAATGATACCACACAAACAGCAACCATAAGAAGATCAGGTTGACTGTCTTCATACCAGTATCAGAGAGAGTAGACGTCAAGACAAAGACTGAAGAAAGAGAAATGTTTCATAATGAGAAACATATCAGTACATTTTAAGAAAGCACAGTAACACAAGATGTGATCCATTAACTAACAGAGCCTTAAAATACATGAAATAAAAGCTAAAAGAACCAAAGAGAGAAATAGTCAAATCCACAGTAATAGTTGAAGACTCTAGGACAACTTTCTCAGTCATTGAGAGAACATTTAGACAGACTTTAACAATACTGTTGCATAGTTTTACTTAATTGATATCTATGAAACAGTATACCCAACAATTACAAAATACATTTTTTTAAGTACACAGGAAACATTCACCAAGACAGATCATATGCTGGACCATCATAAAAATCTCAGTAAATCGAAAAGGATTGAAATTGGAATTAAATTAGCATTGATAAGAAAAAAGAACTGTTACAGTACAGTAATACTACAACAACCTAGTTCAAAAGGGGCAAAAGATGTGATTAAGCATTTTTTCTAGAGAAGTACAAGTGACCAATAAGCACATGAAAAGATGCTTAGCATCATTATTCATTAGGGAAATGCAAACCAAAACCACAACAAGAAACCACCACAAACCCACTAAATGGTTATACAAACAGTAATAAGTGTTGGCAAGATGTGAAGAAATCATATGTTGCTGATGGGAATATAAAATGATACAACCATAATCTGGTTGTTCGTCACAGTATTAAAGATAAAGTTACTTTACAATCCAGATTTTCTACTTCTGGGAATATACCCAAGTGAAATGAAAGTATGCATCCATACAATGACTTGTATGTGAATGCTAACGGTAGTGTTACTCATAATAGCCAAACACTGGAAAGAATTCACATCTTTCAGCTGGTAAATGAATAAACAAAATGAGGCCCATACAGTGGAATACTATTTTGCAATAAAAAGGAATAAATTATACATGCTGCAACACGATGAACCCTAAAGATATGCTGATTGAAATAAGCCAGACACAGGAGACTACATACGTGTGTTTCCATTTATATGAGTTATTCAGATCAGTGGATCCCTGGGGGAAGGGGTAGGTGCAGAGTGCTGCTGACTGCAGATAGACTTGGGGGGAATTTGGGGGGTGGGTAACAGAAATGTTTTAAAATTGTACTGAGATAGTTTCATAATTCCTCAAATTTGTTGGAAGCCATATTAAACCATATTAAAATAGATAATTTTATGATGTTGAAGTATATCTTTTATTTTTAAAAGTTTTTCCCTCTATTTTTACAATAGTGCGTATTGGTTATAGAGATTAATGGATTGCATTTTGGCAGATTCATACGTGTAATTAACATACTTTAATCATCCCGCTTTCACCTCTCACCCCACCCTCCCATATAGTGTCACATGTTTCAGTGTGTATAATGTATTTTGATCATATTCATGTCCCCATTACCTGCCCGTATACTCCCTCTTCATCCAGCTTTTCTCCTTTCTCTTGTTTAATAATAGTCTCTCTCATTCTCTTTTTTTTAGTATCCCTTCTTTTAGTATTTCAAAATACTGTAGAAAAGATCAATTCAATTTGGCCCCTTGCTTCTTCCACTACATCCCTACTTGTGATGTGTTATGCACAATTTTAATATGCACCTAGATAACACTGTATATTGAAATAGATGTGTTTTAATTAATATTTTAATAATAATGTTTTACAGATACTCAAATAATATGAGCCATTAATTTTCAAACCATCTCTCCAAGATTTCTTTTGTTTTTGTTTTTGTTTCTTTGAGTGAGGAACTACTTGGCTTCTCATAGAAAGCTCTTGAAAGACTGGGAAACTGTGTGTGTGTACGTGTGTGTGTTTGCATTGATTAGAAGAGATGGTAGGGGTGGCAATATCATATTCATTGTCTTTAGAGCCCATGATAGTATTTATTTAGCTGTTGGTTGAGGGGAAGGACCTTATGCACCATCACTTGTCAGCGTATGAAATATCATTGTTTGAGGTGTTCTGTAGCTATAGTTATTAAGGCATCTCCAGTGGCTGGAATTTGGAAGGCTGTTACCCAAAACTGGGTCCTGTAGAAATGAAGGGAGCTTATAAAGATAGCAGTGGAGAGATGAAGTGGACACAAGTTGGATTAAACTGCAGAATAGAGTTCAGTTCATTTCACTGAATAAGGAAGATGCTGAGAATCTGATGCCCATAGAGCTGTGGAGGTAAAGCTAGGAAGAGGGTTGAACTGCTGGTTAGTTTGGGGCAGGTTTTATCTGGTCTCTGGTTTAAAGCTGGTAGACCCAGCTGTGCATAAAGAACTAGGTCCAAGGCAGACAGAGATAATTAAAGGAGGACTAAATGTCTTAGAGAATGGTTAGCACTCCACTCCTGGTGTTGAATTATCCGAAGTAGAAAGTGAGGCTGAGACTTGATGCACTGGTCAAAAGAGGAAATACAACTATGAGTTATTTTTCTAGTCTCGCATTTGGGAAACACTCATGGTTTTCAGGCTGAGTCCCATACTAAATCAGAAGTTGAGCAGCCTATTGGCCAGAGGCACAAATTAGAGTTCTGGTATAAAATCAGTGGAATTGTGATTTGATTGCTTTCCCTTTCATGTAGCTCTGAATGCTGTTGCACATTTCTGGCTGGGCAGATGGTCAGGCAATGGCAGAAAAATCAGTTGAACTGAAGGTATTGTTTCTTGTCCATAGTTCACCTCAGTAAGTGGCACATAAGCATCTTATTTATGCTGGCCAGAGCAGCACGCCCCAGGCTTGCTGTTGCTTAGTAGATGAGTGAACTTACTTTCATTAGTTTTTGGCTATCTCCTGATAGTTGAGACTTTAAGTAGAAAATGTATGTTTTATAAAGTGAAATTATAGCAGCTGTGAGTCCTGTCCTGGAAACCAATCCTGTATGTTAAAAATACCAAAACTAAATCTGAGAATGAAAGAAAGCACACTTAGAATAGCAAACCAGACATTAAATAGAAGAATGTTATAAATTGCCTCGTTGAAGATTTTTCTTCATGAGCTTTCTTGCACTAGTCCATTCAAGATGTTTTCTTGCTGGGTTAGTCTTCCTTTAGCAAGTAGTAGTTTTCATCATTACTCCAAGGACCTTTTAACTGTGTTCAGAATTGGGGTCATCTTCCTTGACAGTTTTCATTGGCCATTAGATGTGCATGAATGCTTCACAAAATGTTTGAATAGTAAATCCCGGGGTGGATTAGTTTCCATGGGGACATCAGTCTTGTTTGATCTTAGCATTCATTGAGTTCTCAGTCTGGGGTGTCACTGTGGGATGTTTTTTCCCCCATAAGAAAGATTGGAAAAGCAGGGGTCTCAAATTGAACTGACATTAAATGAAGACTCACATAAAAACAGTAACTCTGAGTTCCAAGGTATGTGTTGCAGTGCTCAGTAAATAGTGACTGGTCTGCAGGATTGAGGAGTTTGGGATTCTGTTACTTTTCGTTGTGATCCATTTGCCCTTGATCCATGCCAAACGGCTGAGAAGTGATTGTGAGCCATTTTTATAGTTCTTTACAAAAAAAATCTTTTTATTTAAAATATTAAAAAGGTCAGAGTAAAGAAAATCACTTGACAGATTAGCATCTTGATTTTTATCTATTCTGCAGTAAAAAATGCAGAAACAACTTCCTTATTTCTGTCACACTTATTAAAATAACTACTGTAAACACTTAATTCCCCAAGCTGTGTAAAGTTAAATTAAAATTTTTGTCATTACAGTGCTTCTAGTTTTATGTTGTAAATGCTACAGTTAAACACTTCTGGCTTTCTTTGAAACATACAAATTCCTAAGTATTATGTCACCAAGAAATACATTTCTTTGTTCATTCTTTAGTTTTGTGAATTACTAAAGTCTCTTAATTCGTTGTGTTGAATAGCCTGTTAATATATGATTCTGTTTCACATGGTGTACCACAGAAGCAGTGTCCAGTGAAAAAAGCACTGAATTGAAAGTTGGGAATTCTGGATTTTGGTTCTTCGTAGCATTGCCCTAAATTGGCTTTAGTCCCTTAATCACTCTGATCCTTATTTTTTTTTCAACAGAATAAGGTTATTCCAGGTGAAAGGATCCCTCAAAACTAAGTACAGTAAATTAGCCATTTTAACATGTATTATGGCTTCTTTTCAGATTCAAATATTACAAACCAAGGCAAATAAAATTCACTTCTCCCTACAACTTCACCCTACAACTTGCTATACTCCTTCAGGTTTTGTCTTTACTATGCTTCTATATTCTGGAACAATTTGTCTGCCACTTAAGAATAATTCTACCTTCCTTAAAAATAGGGTATTATCTCATCACCTCATATATGCCATGTTTCTCATTTTTGCTTTTGTATGGTTCCAGCCATCGATATTTGTTTTGATTTTTGTTTTTTGTTTTTTGTTTTTGGTGCTGGGGATTGAACTCAGGGTGTTGTGCTTACTAGGCAAGCGCTCTAACCACTGAGCTGAATCACCAGCCCCTAACCATCCATATTAGTAACTGCTCTTCCGTAGAGAGAACTAGGAGATAAATAATTGAGAATTACCTGTTATATACAATCCTTATAGCAGACTGAGAAAGTGCATGAATACAAACATCACAACTTTCTTGGACATCCCTTTTCTACCTTGTTAAAGCAGAAGAGATGAACATGTTTATTGACATGACCCAAAGATATATGTGGTCATTATGTAGACTATATAAATATGAAAGGTGTATAAACTTTAAGTTATGCTCATTATTTTACTGTTAATTCTTACAAATTATGTAAGTATTCAGAGATTATTCATTAAGTTTGTTGATACAAATATACATTGTAAAATCAAGGTCTTAATGGTTTAAGCCAAAGCAAAGCATAATATATAAACATATCTGTCAGTTGCTCAGCATTATTAATCATTAGGAAATTGTAAGTCAAAATCACAGTAAGGTATCACTTCATGCATAAGAGGTTAGCTGTTGTCAAAAAACCAGAACACTGTGTGAATGTAGAGGAACTGGAAGTCTTATGCATTGTTGGTGGGAGTGTAGAAAGATGCAGATGCAATGAAAAAAAGTATAACTATAACTATGCCTTAAAAAACAACATAGAATTACTATTTGATCTTGCATTTCCCCTTGTGGATGTATACACAAAAGAACTCAAAGTACGAGCATGAATAGTATGGCAAAGTTTGTAGCAGCATTATTAACAATGACAAAAAGTAGACATAACCCATGTGCCCAATAATACACAGAGAGATAAACAAATTTGGTGTGTACATAGAATGGAATATTATTCAGCCTTGAAAAAGAGAAATTCTGATACAGGCTAGGTGAACCTTGAAGACATCTGTTCTAAGTGAAATAAACCAGTCACAAAAAGACAAGTATTGTGTGATTCCACTTACATGAGGTAAATTCATCAAGAAAGAAAGTAAAGTAATGGTTACCATGAACTAGAGAAAGGGGCAAATGGAGACTTAATAGGTATATAGTTTCTGTGTGAGTTGATGAAGACATTCTGGAGATGGATCTTGATTAGTAGTTGCACAATACTGTAAATGTATATGTTGTCACTCAACTGTTCACGTAAAAATGGTGAAAATGGTAAATTTTATATTTTACCATAATTTTTAAAATGTTTAAACATAATTGTCAGAATTATAGTTCAATATAGTTGAATGCAAATATACGTATTTTATAAATCTTAACTATTATGTAGGAAGAATGTTAACTTTTTAAATGCAAGCTATTTTAGATGGATTGACATATTCTCTTCAGCAGAAATGAACCTACTGATTGTTTGTTAAATCCTCTGATGTATTATGCTTATTACTAGTAAATCTGAGAAAAGATTTAACTTTTCCCCCTTAAACCAAAGTTTTTAAACCAGTTTATCTATTCAGTTTAGTTATATATACTTAGAGCCTTAAAATAGTTTCTGAGTTTACTTTCTGTGAATTTAGAGAATATTTAACATATGTACATGCTTACTTACCTCTGTAAATCAGCTTCATAGAGCTGTATTTAAGAGTATAATTTAATATACCATCTAGAGGTAGGAAAACATTTCACACACACAAAAAAGTAAAGGCTTTTCTGAATTACGAGCATAGACGTTTGGAGAGCTCTGTGCTTCAATTCTGCAGCTTCAGCCACAGCTCAAAAACTCAGACCTCTCAGTTTAGATCTCTGAGAGCTGTTTTCCTTAATTGATTACACTCATGATATATAAGCAGATGAATAGACCAAAAGACAACCAGATTTCCTATCTTCTGTCATCCGACAAAATAGATTTCCATCATCCAACCAGCAGAAACCATAAATTAAATCCAATTATTACTACTAGTGGGGATGCTAACTGGTTGTGAATGAACCAGAAGCAAAAACAAAGGTGTAAATAAACTTAGAGACAGAAACAGAGAGAGAGGCAGAGAGAGAGAGAGACAGAGAAACAGAGGCAGAGGCACAGAGAGGGAGAAGATGTAGAGAAATGAGTATACATCTTTTGCTGCTTAGAAATTTCTTTGGGATCCAAAAAAAGACATACTAAGCTTAACAGATAGAGAGGTGTGCTTCTCACTTAACTCTATCAAGTGAGTTCACTTGAATTACTCAGTGGATGACCTCCAGAGCATTAAACGTAATTTTTACAATGATAAAATCATACAACGAGGACATGAATTCATTTAAATTTTATTTGGTTCATTGGTTAATGTGAAACCAGTAAGACATTAAAACTGGTACAGTGGTTGACTACATGCAGATATATAAATGATTGAGGTGAGATTGCTGGATTAGATAAAAACAACTGCTCGTTATCATATAGGGTGGTAAACTGTAAACTTTGGGGTTATTCATTCCCTGGACAGAAATCTACAGGTTAATTTCTGCCCTTACAGAGTTTTAAAACAATCCTGTCAATAGAAAATTAAGCCCAGTAAAAGAAAACCCAGTGCTATAGGTCTGAATGTTAGTGTACCCCAAAGTTTCTATGTTGGAAGCCAATACCCAGTGTGATAGTATTAAGAGGTAGACCTTTTGGAAAGTGGTAAATGATGAGGTTACGATTGCTGTTCTTACAGAAGAGGTTCAAGGAGGCTGCCTTGCCTCTGCCACCATATGTGGACACGGAAAGCGCAGCCTGTGAATAACAGGCTTCATCAGACACGGAACCTGCTGGTACCTTCATCTGAGTTTCCCAGCATACAGAACTATGAGCAGTATAGTTCTATTGTTTATAGATTACCTAGTCTAATGTATGTTGTTATAGCAGCCTAACTGGATTAAGACACCCAGTAATGTCTTTCAGATAATTTTTCTATCCTATTTAGCAGTTATTAGTAATTTTTGAACTTGTTTTTCTACAACTTTTGAGTTTTAACTAATGCATATTAAGAATATGGAAAAGAATTTTTAAAAACTCAGTCTTTCTACTGATAAAATGTATTGTCCTTTACCTTTAGTGTACTGGTTATGTGCCAGAAAGTTAGGAATCAGTTGCATTTGATTTTAAATTACTTATACAAAATACGTGATATAGTAATCACAAATATAACTATTTGCATTTTCCAAATTATTTCTTCACTTCTTAATTACAGAGGTTTTTTTTTTTTTTTTTTTTTTTTGTGGTACCGGGGATCGAACTCAGGGCCTTGTGCTTGCAAGGCAAGCACTCTAATCACTGAGCTAACTCCCCAGCCCCAATTACAGAGTATTTTTTCAAATTTAGCTTTGATATTTTAAAGAAATTATGTAGATGTTGATGTTTGGTGGCTTCGCACATCTTTGTGTTTGTGTTTTTAAAACGAATCTAGAGTTTGGTGCAGTGTTGTATGAAACTGCTAACAAAAGGCAAAGCAGTTGGAGAAATAAGTTAAGACAGTATAGACTTTTTATCTGGTGCATAAAATGATTACTTTCCAGAACCTCCACAAACTATTGTTTACAAAAAAATTCAGGACATAAAACTATCTAATTGTAGATTTTTTATTGTACAGGAATCACTTAGGAGACAAGTTTTTGACTGTTTTGAAAGGGAAGAAAACTCAGGTTCTGCTCTCTTAATGCCCCTGAAGTCTTTTCCTCTGTCTTCAACTTTACGGTTAAATCACCTCAAATGACTTCTTTGCTTGTGCTTTCGAGCCTTCACAGTGTGTGTTTTGGGCACAACTGAGGTATATGGAGGCAGATGGACGAGGAGACAGGTGTACTTTATCAGAGTAAATATGTGCCCATTTAAGGAACAGTTTGGCTGGAAGCCAGGATTGGGCTATTAATATTGATGTCCTTTCTACACAGTGCCTTCAGTATTTTACTGTGTAGCTCATTAATCACGGAAACCATGGCATCTTTCTCCAGCATTTAAAGTGGGTTTTCTTTTGTATAGCTAGAGGTGAGCTTTATTATTTTCTTTCTGTTATCAGCTAAATCCTTGAAATTGAGAAACTTCTGAAAAATAACTTTGCTGATTAATTCTTTCACATATCCAAAGCTGCGCAAAGTCCAGACTTGATAACGTAAACTATTAAATATTGCTTATCTCCTCACTGATTTATTTATAAGGAAATTAAAGATAGCTACTGGTGGTTTAAATAACTTCACTGTTAAAGGAGCTACTGATATAATGTAAACACAGTGTTTTAGAATGTGCCAGTGAGACCCCTTAAAACCAACAGTGAAAACTGGCTGAAATCTGCTCACACAGTCAGCTTTTATTTATACGTTGTCATTTGTTTCTCACAAGTACCACTGAGAGTGAGCAGTAATGTTAGTCCTGTTTTAAAAGTAGACAATGATTTTTTTTTTTTTTTGTGGTGCCAGGGATCGAACTCAGGCCCTTGTGCTTGCAAGGCAAGCACTCTAATCACTGAGCTAAATCCCCGGCCCCGACAATGAAATTTTTAAAAGAAGTTAAATTACTATGTTGCTTAGGTCAAATAGCCAGAAAGCATGTAGTAGAGGTGGGATTTAAACCAAATCTTTTGACTATGAATCCTGAGCTCAAATCACCGTAACTGTTCTCTTTTAATTTGCAGTTTATAGTTTACAGGTTCTTCTCTTACCTGTATGTATTTTCAAATGTTTACATTGGCGGTTCTCAGAAGTGTGGTCAAGCAACTCATGGGGTCCCTAAGACCCTGTGTCAGAGGATCTTCAGGGTCAAAATGATTATAATATTAAAACACACCTTTTTGACTTTCATTTTCTCATTACAGTACAGGTGAATTTTCTTTTAAAGAATACAGATCTGTGATGGTGACAAATTAATGCAAAAGCAGACATGAGGATGACACTGTTCTCTGTTAAGCTGGGAATTAAAAAGATTTGCAAAAATGTATAGCAGTGCCATTTTCTCCACTGGATTTTTTTTTTTTAAACACAGCATTTTTTTCCCTTCCACAATATAGAGTAAATATATTGGGTTTATTGTTACTTTAAGTGAATTAATAGATACATATATTTTTAAAAACTGAGTTTTAAGCTTTAATACAATAAGTATCTGTAGATGTAGTCAGATACACATAAGGATTTGGAGTCCTCGCTAAGAGCATAAAAGGATTTTGGTAGGAGTTGGCAATTTAGCTCAGTGGTAGAGTGCTTGCCTAGCAAGTACAAGACCCTGAGTTCAATCCCCAGCACCCCCCCCCGACAAAAAGAGTGTAAAGGGATTTTGAGACCAGGAAGTGTGAGATCTGTTGGTTTACAAGATGCCTATGGTATTAAGGTAAGTACCCCTTTTATTTTTCCTTTCCTAAATAGTATGTGTATTTTCCTGCATTATCTGTAATTATATCTCCTGTATGTTTGTGAGAGTTGAATGTTGACAATTAAAAGGCCTTAACTAAATAAGAGGTTTAAAAAATGCCACAATCTTATGTAATGAATTAGAATTCTCAAGGCATTAGAGAGTTAGGGAGGCTTCTTTTGTAAGGAGGAACTGAGCCCCTTGGAGAATTAATTTAAGGGACTGTTGAGGACATAGTTGTTCCTGACATGGTTAGGGTGAGGGTAGTTGAAGATGGAAGAGCTGGAGGATAACCCTCTCTTCAATGGGCTGCATGATTTTTATAAATATATATATATATTTATATATATAAAAATATACATACATATGTATATACTTACGTATGTATGTGTGTGTGTATATATATGTGTATGTGTATGTATATTGTTTAATCCTTGGGAAAGTAGTATGTGTCCATGTTCATTCAGCTGTTTCAGAAGCAGTGTGAGCCTTCCTATTACCTTTCCTATTTTCCCTGTAAGAAACATGTTTTCTGGTTTGGGGTTTCGATTGGTTCAGAGTCTCTGCCAACTGTTAGACCAGTGTGAGGATATGTATATAGGTTCTCTAAGTAAATTGCTAGCTGTATTCTGGGTCTACACTTGTCTCTCATCAGATAGTTTTGGTTGCCTTTAATGCCACATTGCCAATGAAGCATATGACGAAGAAGGAAAGAAGCCGCCTGTACATCTTCCAGCCTATACTATTGTAGGGCAGATAACATGTTCCACAGCTTCCTGCCCATATTCCAGTTTTGCATCTAAGGCGGTTGGCTTGCCCACTTACCTGTGATCTTGACCAGTGCTTCTCATGAAATGCCTACATATCTTGGTAATGTGGAGGTTGCTGACTTTATAGATATGGGTGGAGCCCAATATCTGAGCTGCTGAACTTTCTAACAAGCCTCTCAGTGATGCAGATGTCACTGGCTTATGGCCCAGACTGGGCATAATGCTTGTCTCACAGTGATCCAAGATTCCCTTGAAAGGAGAGAGACATGTAATCAGTCTGCCTGTTGGCCTCTGTACTTTTTAATATTTGTTGTCTTTTTTTTTTTAATATTTGTTGTCTTGACAGTTGGTCTGATTTGTGATTTCCACAAACTTTGGATTCAGAATATATGTTAGGAAATTCCCTTCTCCAGGATCTAACTGCAACTTCAGTTTCGATTATGAAACTTACACCAAAATTTAAACCTGTCTTCTTTGACGTCTCCCTGTGTTTTCCTTCTTGCCTTCAATTCTGCTGCTTGTCAGTGACTCAGAAATTTCCATTTCTAGTTTTGGGCGAGTTATTTTAATCCTTGAGTTTTTTTGTTCCTAAGTTGATTCTACCGAATTTAAAAGTTGAAATTTGCGTGCTACCTGATGTTTATAAAGACGTATTAACATTTTTCTCATCCTTGAAGAATGCTGTTAACACTTCGAATTAGTGTTTTCAGTAGATTTTCCAGGTGAGCTATAATAAACACATAACAGTGGAATATAACTAAAAATGAAACCAGCATTTAAAAGATTTTTGTGTTTTAAGAATGGAATTATTTTTTCCTGAGGTGTTAGGGATGAGACCCCAGAGCCTTGTGCATGCTAGGCAAGTAAGTGCTCTACCACAGAACTACACTCCCAACCCTAAAAAAAAAAAAAAGAATAAACTTTAGCATTTGTAGAAGGGTATAATGAAACCCCAACAGCTATTTTTTAGTAGTTGAACATTTTGTTCATCTTGTTTTAGGAAAAAATTGGTTTAAAATTAAAGATTTAATTCCTTCTACAATAGTTTTATATTTTTCCTATTATTTACATCTTTTATTAGAATGCATCCCGTTTTCTGTTGTTAATAACACAATGCCAAAGACTAGGTAATGTTATAAAGAAAAGATGTTTATTTTGGCTCAGAGTTCTATTTCAAGGTTGAGGGGCTGCATGTAGTTGTGGTCTTCTTGCTGGCAGTGACCCACAGTGGCACAGGGCATCACATGGCAAGAAGCAGGGATCACAAGAGAGACTCAGCTAAATTGGCTTTTATATCTGGCCACTCTGAAGATAGCCCATTAGTCCACAGTGTAATAATCTATTCATGGGGGCAGAATCTTATTCACCTCTTAAAGGTCCCTCCTCATCCTACCTGTAATTATCTCATAGTGGAGATTAAATTTCAACATGATTTTAGTATAGAGTCAAATCATATTCAAGCCATAGCAGTGTGATACATTTGTTATAGTTGATTAACCAGTATTGATACATTAAGTCCATAGTTTACATTAACACATTCTCACAGGCTTGAACCACTGGTGGTACGTGTATCCACCCAGTGGGACAATCACGTATGTACCACTGGTGGTCAGAGCTGACAGCAACATAACACGTTCAAATCAGCTGCCTGACAGTGAGACATATGAATTACAGCCCCATCATGAATGTGTTGTTGGCTTTATATTGTACATTTCCTGGGTTTTGACAAACATGTAATGACATGTCCACCATTACTCAGTCATACAGAATAGTGTTACTACCCTAAAAATCCACTATGCTGTACCTATTCTTCCCTCTCTCCCTCCCACCATCTACTGACAACCACTGATACTTTTTATTGTGTCCATGTTTTACATGTTTAGAATTTAATGTAACTGGACTTATATAGTACATAGTCTTTTTACATTAACATCTTTCACTTAAAAGTATGCTTTTAAGATTCCTTTTTGTCTTTTTGTGACTTTATAGCTCATTTATTACTGAATAGTATTCCATTGTATGAATATACCAATTTATATTCACCTACTGAAAGACATGTTAATTGCTGTTAGATTTTGCCACTGTTTTTTTTGAGGGGGAGTGTCTGTGTGTGTGGCCATAGATTTCCATCTCATTTGGGACCTACCATGGGGATTGTTTTGGAATACTAAATGTGTATTAAAATAGGTAATATAGTTTGACATATATATGTTAGCTGAAAGTTAATTTTATAAATTTGTGACAAGTATTTTCTAGTTGGTACTCAGGAATATACACCTGCAATCAACAGGTGTCCGAATAATAACATTGAAGTACATGTCATGATAAAGTCAGTGAGTCTAAGAGAATGTTATTGAATGATTGGAGAGTCATACCAAGAGTGCTGATTTCTGAGTACACAGACTTAATTATTATTCTTCCCATTTTTAACTTTTTTTATTCTGTGCCTCAAACTCTACCATTCTTTACATGTTTTCAAATATTAAATAATTTAAGTGAAGAGGTGTGGTCAACATATGGTCAATATTTAAACTTTAAAAAATATAGTAAAAGACATCGTCACTGATTTCCCCCTCAGAATACTACCCATCTTTGAATACGTGTATTTCGTCATTCTTGCCACTTTGTGAAGCAATTCCAGAAGTCCTTTTTGTAAGTGTCTTACACGGCATGATCACAAATACGGTGAATGGTGCTCTTGAGTGCCATCTAACAGAAAGGCATGCTTATAAAAACATTAATGGTTTTTCCTCATCCACCTTATTCACTAGATCTGGCACCGTGTGACTTCTGGCTCTTCCCTAAAGTCAGGGTGACCATGAAAGGTAAACATTTTGAATCCATTGAGGACATCGAGGCAGGCATAATGTATAACTAAACACATGGAAGAGAACTTCTAGAACCATTTCAGAAAGTGGCAAGAATGATGGGATAAGTGTCTTCAAGACAAGGAGAGTGTTTCATTTTTCTCAGCTGCACATGGGTTGGTCTTCAAAATAGACCACATACTAGCTCATAAAGCATACCTAAGTAAATGTAAGGGAATTGAAATTATCCCATGCATACTATTGGACCATAGTGCAATGAAACTGGAATTTAATGGCAACAGAAACCCAAAAAACCACATAAACACATGGAAACTAAATAACATCCTTCTGAACAACAGCTGGGTTACAGAAGAAATTAAAGAAGAAATTAAGCAATTTATACAGTTAAATGATAATGCCAGTACAACATTCTGGAACCTATGGGATACAATGAAAGCAGTGCTATGAGGGAAATTTATTACGTTGAACTCCCACATCAGGAAGACAGAATGGGCTCAAACAACTTAATGCTGAACCTCCAACATCTAGAAAAAGAACAAATCAAACTCATAGCTTGTACAAGAGAGGAAATTATTAAGATCAGAGCTGAAATTAATGCAGTTGAGACTAAGAAAACAGTACAAAGAATCAGTGAATCAAAGAGTTGGTTCTTTGAAAGACTAAACAAAATAGATAAACCCCTAGCCAACCTTATCAAAAAAAGGAAAGAAAAGACCCAAATTCATGAAATAAAAGATGAAAGGGGTGAAGTCACAACTGACCCTATGGAAATCCAAAGGATAATCAGCACCTATGTCAAGAAAGTAGGTGCTGATACTCAAACAAGATGGAAAACACTGAAGAAATGGACAGATTCGTAGAAACATGAATTACCAAAACTGAATCAAGAAGAGATAAAGATACTAAATAACCCAATATCAGCCATTGAAATTGAAGGGATAATTAAAAACCTACCAACAAAGAAAAGCCCAGGTTCTGATGGCTTCACAGCTGAATTCTATAAGAAATTCAGGGACAATCTAATACCACTATTCCTCAAACTCTTCAATGAAATTGAAAAGGAAGCAGTACGTCCAAAATCATTCCTGGAAGCAGGCCTTACCCTGATACTAAAACCAGAAAAGGATCCAACTGAAAAAGAGAACTACAGGCCAGTTTCCCTAATGAACATAGAAGCAAAAATTGAAAAGAAGACACTGGCAAACAAATGCAATGAATTATCAAGATTATACACTATGACCAAGTAGAATTCATCCCAGGATGCAGAGATGGTTCAACATATGCAAATCAATGTATGTAACACAACATATCAACAAAGTCAAAGACAAAAATCACATGATCATCTCAATAAATGCAGAAAAAGCATTCAACAAAGTTCAACATCCATTCATAATAAAAAACACTACAGAAATTTGGAATAGATGGTCTATATCTAAATCCGATACAAGCCATCTATGACAAATCAATGGCCTGCATCACACTAAACGGTCAGAAACTGGAAGCTTTACACTAAAATCTGGAACAAGACAAGGATGCCCACTATCACCACTGTTATTCAATATAGCTCTAGAAACATTAGCCAGAGAAATTAGACAAGAGAAAGAAATAAAAGGAATAAAGATAGGAAAGGAAGAACTTAAACTATCATTATTTGCAGACAACATGATACTCTACATAGAAGACCCCAAAAATTCCACCAAAAAACTTGTAGATTTAATAATTAAATTCAGTTGTGTAGCTGGATATAAAGTCAACACCCAAAAGTCAGTAGCATTCCTATATATAAATAACAAACTCACTGAGAAATAACAGAAGATATACCTTTCACAATCACATCAGAAAAATGAAATGCTTAGGAATCTATCTAACAAAGGAAGTAAAAGATCTCTACATTGAAAACTATAGGTCCCTAAAAAAGGAAATTGAAAGGGATATCAGAAAATGGAAAAATATACCGTGTTCCTGGGTAGAAAGAACCAACATAGTGAAAATGGCCATACTTCCTAAATTACTATACAGATTTAATGCAATTCCAATCAAAATACCATTAACATATTTCACAGAATTAGAAAGGACAATCATGAAATTCATCTGGAACCAGAAGAGACCCAGAATAGCAAAAACAATCCTGGGCAATAGGAGCAAGGCAGGGAGCATCACAATCCCCCACCTGCAACTATCCTATAAAGCTACTGTAATAAAAATAGCACAGTACTGGCAAAAAGACAGACCTAAGGATCAATGGAACAAATTAGGAGATGCAGAAACAACTCTAACACACTCAAATACCTAATCTTTGACAAAGGAGCCAAACACCCTCACGGGAAGAAAGATAGACTCTTTAATAAATGGTGCTGGAAAAATTGGCTTGCCACATGCCGAAAACTAAAACTAGGTATGTAATCTCTCACCATGTACTAAACTAAAATTGAAGTGGGTCAAAGATCTAAACATTAAAACAGAAACACTAAATCTACCAGAGAGTTGAATAGGAAGAACTCTCGAAGACATAGGGGTAGGAAAAAAATTTATGAACAGAACCTAGACTGCATGGGAAATAATACAAAGAATCAGTGCTCGGGACCACGTTCTATTAAAAGGCTTTTGCGTAGCAGAAGAAATCACCAATAGAGTGGGCCAAGAACCCACAGACTGGGAAAAATTTTTGTCAGGTGTCTCTCAGACAAAGGTCTAACATCTAGAATATACAAAGAACTCAAAAAAATCAAATCTCCCAAATTTAAAGACATAATCCAAAAATGGGCATCTGAAATGAATAAACATTTCTCAGATGAAGAAATAAAAATGGCAAATACATGAAAAAGTGTTCAGCATCACTAGTCATTCTTGAGATGCAAATCAAAACAACCTTAAGATTCTATCTCACTCCAGAAAGAACAGTGATTATCAAAAAAACCAAACAATAACAAATGCTGGTGGGGCTGTGGGGAAAAATGAACCCTCCTCCACTGTTGGTGGGAGTGTAGATTGGTCCAGCTACTGTGGAAATCAGTATGGTGATTCCTCAAGAAACTACAAGTAGAGATTCCATTTGATCCCGCTATTCCTCTACTGGCTATCTTCTGAGAAGAATTAAAATCATCATACCACAGAGCAATATATGCACAACCATGTTTATAGCAACACAATTTGTAATAGCTAAGTTTTGGAAACAACCTAAATGCCCAACAATGAATGGCTAAAGAAGATGCAGTCTTTCTACACAGTAAAGTACTACTTTGCCACAAAAAAGGATAAACTAGAGACATTTGTAAGTAAATGGATGTACCTTGAGAATGAACTCTTAAGTGAAATAAATCAGACACTCATGAGTACACATTGAATTGTTTCTCTGATATGAGAAACCATTAAGCATAAATAAGGACAAAGAGGTATAATAGATACCATATAAAAGGAAGATAATATTCAGAAGAGAGGAGAACTAGAAAGGGAGAAGGGGGAAAAGAAGGGAAAAAGGAAAGAAAGGGGAAAGGGAAAAAATGGAAAAGTATAAATCTGCTGTGAATAGGGAAGGGGAGAGCAGAAGGGAGGTGTGGGAAGGGGGGTGGAACCAAGATACATCATATGTAGAGAAAATAACCTTGATGAATGTGATCCCATTACGTATACAATGTACCAATACATGTTCCTGGTAAAAAAAAATTAAAAAAAAAATTAAAAAAAGAAAGACAAGCAGAGTGTTTTAAGGGGGAATTTAATGGCAGTGTGTCTTCCTACTGTAATGTGTTTTTTAGAAATTAAATATTTGCCATACTGTTTGCCTCATACTGTGCATGTCAAGTTTATGATATTGGAAAGTAGGCACTGAATTTTTTTCTTGAATTTTCTAGCCAGAGAAGGGCCTCTGACTGCTCCAGCTTCAAAGAGGGCAGAAGGAATCATTGTCTCAGGTTCACTGCCGGGCTGTTTTCTATAGCTGTCACATACCTGTTGAAAATTTTGTAGTAATTTGTACTAACCAAATTGGGAACTTCAGAACTTTATTAACCAGTAGAACTGAGACAACCATGGTTACTTTTGGGATGACAACTTCTTACTTGCTTTACTTGGATTGTCTTCTATTTTTGAAATGTGATTTCTTTTATTAGTCATTGAGGGTCTTACAAGGGAGAAACTGGAATCATTTTTGTTTTAATTATCAGAAGACATGTTGGAAAGAAAGGGAGTACAGCAAAGGCAGCTTTAAGAAAAGAAATGAACAAAAAAATCGGCATTCTTTTGGAAATAAAAATTTTAATGTTCATGTGTTTACTGACTTAGATATAAAGGGGAGTATTTGAAAATGAGTTTATTTAAGTGTATTTGATTGGTCAGCTTTCTTATAGTAGGATAAAAATAACATTGCTCTACATGCTGACAGGCTAGTTTGTGTGACAGTTGTAACTCCTGGTTCTGTGATCACTGTACTGCCTCATAACTCCTGGATTTCAGATTTTCTCATCTATGAAGTCAAGGTCGTCAGAGTAGACGGGTATATGGCTTATTCTTTCCTAAGTAATTATGAGACAGCCCCTTTTTATATAAAATGCTTTGCAGATGGGGAAGGCCCAACTTTCACTTGAATTGAGAGACAAGAATAATATTTGTAATGGGACAAATTGCATATAACTAGAAACACAGGAGAAAAAAAATCTGTGAAGTAAATGAACCAGGTTATCAAGTTGGTGGTGTAGGGGTAAGAGACATCAGAAACTGTGAAGGTAATTGCAGTTAGAAAAAGTATTTCAATGCCAGTACAGATAGGATTGATTTTCATTTAGGGTAACAATATATTGCTTATTTATGTATTGAAAATATGCTCAGTGAGCTCATGTTTACTGTGTTCTTGATAAATACATTTTTGAATGAGTAAATTGGTGAATGAACCATAAACGTTAGAATTAATGAGTCTCCCAGAATGAAGCGTAAACTGAAATCATGGAAGAATTTACATTCATTTCAAAGTCATCTAATTAGCTTTTGACTTGCAGGTATTTGACATATGACATGCTCCCCACCTTACACATCATGAACTGACAGTTTATCTCTGTGTCACTGCAGTGGCTTCTTTCCTTCATGATTATTTTTAAAGACAGAGCTTCATTCCTATAAGCCTTCATTCCTACATTTAAAAGATAGTTTTCATAAAGTTCAGTGTGGCGTATATGGACTTGTTTACTCCTGTTTATGTAGTTTGAGTATTCTAATTTCTGTGCATGTGAATAGGTTTTAAGTCCATTAGCATTGTAGAGTGTTGGTGTCAGTTCAGGTGTTGCAATTATAACAGGGTTAATAGTCTTTCCCCTTTTCTTTTGGTTAGTGCTTCTGTTTGTTCACTTGCTCTTCTTTCAAATTGTATATGTTTCTAGAAAAATAGTAATACATTTTATTTTTATTTTTACCAAGAACATGTATTGGTACATTGTATACATAATGATCATAATCAAGATGGTTATTTTGTACCTGTACATAATACATCTTGGTTACATTTTTAAAGAGCAATCTATGTGTGGTAATGAATACTAAAACTCGGTTTTGATGTAATATATTATTATAGTTGGTGGAACCTCTTGAAATTTATTGCCCAAATAATATCTTAACAATGGCAGTGGAAGCTTTAGAACTCTAGAAACTGCTAGCATCTTGGTAAGTCACTCTTTCACTTGTGCTTGACCTTGATCACCTGTACGATTACTCCTTTTTCCTCCTTCCGTACTGTACTACTTGGAAGGAAGTTGTTATTTACAGCTTACACTGAAGGAATGAGTTATGCTTTCCTCTCTACAGGATGGAATATATAAATCATTTAGAATTCTTCTATATGAGAGATTTGCCTCTTTTCTGTTCATTTTTTTCACTCATGTATAATAGTATAGACTCACAGACATTTGTTTTGTACTTGAGGTAATAAATCCAGTCCCATTTAATTTTACTGCTCAGATTGTTCCAGCTTTGTACATTGGGAGCTCTTTTAGCTGACTCCTGTGTCTCTTTGATATATCCCCACCATTGTGAATTTTTTCTTTGCTTTTGTGTTTTGACTTCCTGGCACTACAGGATGTTCTGGGTTCATCTTTCATATTTCTTACCCAGTCCTAGCATCAGGCATTTCTCCTTGTAGCCATGGTTCCTTTTATTACAGAATGGTATCATGCACCAAGATCTGTGGATTAGTTGTGCTTATGGTAACTGGGTGTTGTTTCTTGTAGTCCTTCTCAGCTGACAGAGAAAGAAGTGTGTATGTATACTAACTCATTTATATGCACATATATAATAATACATACTTCTTTGTGTAACTAGCATGTATATTAAGCTAAACACAAGTTTTTACATCTCCACATCTAATTTATTATCACTTGAATCATCCTAGCCTTCTCCCCTTCCTTATCTTTAAGTTCCCCCTACAATAATGAGAATCTTGGCTCTTATTACCTGCCATTTATTTACTTCCAGTATACACATATGGCAGTACCGGAGTTGTTAACTTGTACCTTCATGGGAAACAACTTTATGAATTGGAATACAGTGCTTTCATGCAGGTCTTTCTGCCTTCATTCTTATAAACTGCTCTTTTCCTAAGTTTCTTAGGTTATTGCCTTTCCCCTGCCCCAGCTTGTTCAGTAAGCTGTTTCATTCTCCTGAATGACTTTTTAAAAATTTGTCATTGTGTTGTAAAGGCCTAAGGGTTATGATAAATATATAATGTGATATATTTGCTGCTACAGTATCATACAGAAAGAATTTTCTCCCTAAAAGGTTTCTGTGTTTCAACTATGCATCTCTTCGTTAGTGCCTCCCCCAACTTGTAACACTGATCTTTTTTTACAGCTTCAGTATTTTTGCCACTTAAATGATATAATTGGAATTGTACAGGATGTAACCTTTCACACTGGCATCTTTCACTTAGCAATTCATGATTAAAGTTTTACCATTGTATGTATATATGTGTGCATGTTACTTCTTTTTATTGCTGAGTAATATTCTATTATATGGATGGATCAGTTTGTTTATCCATTCACCTGTTGAGGAGTGTCTTGGTTGCTTCCAGTTTGGGACAGTTAATAAAACAGTTAATAAACATTCAGTTGTGGGGTTTTGGCTTTTTGTGTGATTTAAATTTTCAGATCAGCTGGATACATACTTAGGGGATTGCTGTTCTGTGTGATGTGAGTATATGTATTTTTGTAAGAAATGCCCATAGTGTCTCTATTATACATTACCACCATCTGTGAGTGAGAGCTCCTATTGCCCTGCATCTTTATAGCATCTGATATTCAGTGTTTGGATTTCAGCCATTTTAATAGTAGCATATTACTACCTCACTTTTTGAAGAATGTATAATAGACGAATTTTATTTATGCAATTACATGGATATTGACTTGACCTGTATATGTGTGTATATATGTGTGTATATATATATGTGTGTGTGTGTATACACACACACACACACACACACACACACACACACACACACATACCCCCGTGCAACCAGTGCCTAATTAAATTGTAGAATACTTGTATTACCCTTAAAAGCTTCAAGCCCCTCTATGGACACTTTCGTATTCCCATTTCAAGGCAATCACCGATCTACTTTGTGTTATTATAGAATATTGTAATTTCTTTAAAGTACATTTTTGTGGTACTTAATGACTGCGTTCATTGTGAGAAGTTGGTACATGTATATGACACATCTTAATTCTTTTTACATCATTTCTCCCTTCCCCCATTTCCACCCCCTATCTGTTGGTCTCCTTCATATTTGCAAAAGATCCCTGTTTCATCTTATTTATCTTTTATTTTGCTCTTCTTTTACTTATACTTTTGGTTTCTCATATAACAGAAACCATGTTGTATTTAAGCTTGCCTGATTTATTTCACTTAACATTGTATCTCAAGATGTATCCATTTTCCTACAGATAACTCAAGATTATTCAGGTTTATTGTGGCAGTGCAGTACTCCATTGTGTATAAATAGCACATTTTCTTTATCCATCCATCTGTTGATGGGCACATAGGATGCTTTCATGATTTAGCTATTGTCATTTGTATTGCTATAAACATGGGTATACATGTATCACTGTAATATGTTGTCCTGGACTCTTTCAGGAAAATAGCTTGAACAGGAATAGCTGGGTCAAGTGGAATTTCTTTCTTTCTTTCTTTCCTTTCTTTCTTTCTTTCTTTCCTTTCTTTCTTTCTTTCCTTTCTTTCTTTCTTCTTTCTTGTGCTGGGGATTGAACTCAGGGCCTTGTGCTTGTGAGGCAAGCACTCTAACCACCGAGCTAAATCTCCAGCCCGGGAATTTCTATTTTTAGTTTTTTTGAGGAATCCCCATTCTGATCTCCATAGTGATTGTACTAATTTACATTCCCATTGGTGATAATGTAGAAGGGTTTCTTTTTCCCCAAAGCCTCATGAGCATTCGTTATTATTTGATTTCTTGATGATAACCATTCTTTCTGGAATCAAATGGAATCTAAGTGTTGTTTTAATTTGCAATTATGTAATGCCCAGAGAGGTTGAACTTTTTAAAATGTATTTGTTGGCCATTCGTGCTTCTTCTGAGAATTGTCTATTCATTTCAGCTGCCCACTTTTTTGCTTGGGTCTTTTATTTCTAGAGGGTCTAATTTCTTTGAGTTCTTTATATATTCTAGATATTAGCTCTTTCTCGAATGTGTAACTAGCAAAAATTCGTTCCCACTCTTTTAACTGTTGATTGTTTCCTTTGCTGTGTAGAAGTTTCTTAATTTGATATAATCCCATTTATTGGTTTTTAATGTTATTTCTTGGGCACTTGGGTTTTTTTTTTTTTTTTTGCAAAGTACTTTCCTATACCTGTGACTTCAAGAATTTTACCTGTTTTATCTTCAAACAGATTGTTTCTGTTCTAATATTTAGATCTTTGAACCATTTTGATTTTAGTTTAGTACATGAGAGACAGGGGTCTATCTTCCATCCTTGCATGTATATAGCCAGTTTTCCCAGCATAATTTACTAATAAAACTCTCTTTCCTCCAGTGTATGTTATTTTTCTTTTTTTTTTCCTCCAGTGTATGTTTTTGGCCCCTGTGTCAAAGCTCAAGTGGTTAAGTGACTTTGGAGTTGTTTCTGTGTCCTGTGTTCTGTTCCACTGATCCACATGTGTTTTTGTGCTTTTTATTTATTTATTTTTTAATAATCACTGTAACTTTGTGATATAACTTGAAATCCAGGATCATGCTGCCTCATAGTTTGCTCTTGTTATTCGGGGTTGCTTTTGACATTTTGGGTCTCTTCTGGTTCCATATGAATTTTAGGACTGCTTACTTTACAGGACAGCATTCTGTTAGGAATGCTGTTGGTATTTTGATTAAGATTGTATTAAATCATGTATATCAGTTTTAGAAGTACAGCCTATTTGACAGTGTTGGTTTTGCCTATCAGGGAATGTCTTTCCATTTTCTAATATCCTCTTTGATCTCCTTTTCCAGAGTACTATAATTTTCATTGTAGAGGTCCGTTATGGCTTGTTTTTAGATGTCCCCCAAAGCCTCATGTGGTCATAAGTGGGGCTTTTTCAGAGGTGGCTGAATCTAGAGTATGTCATGCTGGAATTAAGGGTGTGTGATTACTAAATCAATCCACTGATTGGTTTGGTACCACCCTAGTACTGGCAACCTAGATAGAATTAAAAAGGGGCAGAAAAATCTACTAAGGCCTCTCGCTTGCCTTGCTGCCTTCTGCCTGCTATGAACTGTTTATCCTCTGTGATGCCTGTCTGCCATGCCACCCTACCTTAGATCCAGCTGATTATGGACCGAAATCTCTATAAACTGTGAGTTAAATAAACCTTTCTTCCTTTAACTTTGGATATTGGGTATTTTGTCCCAGCAATGAGAAAAGTGACTAAGACAAAATTTGCTACCAGAGAACTGAGATCATTGCTGTGACTATACCTGACCATGTGGCTTAGGAGCCTTTTGAGCTGGTTCGTGGGATGGAGAAAGTTAGGAAAGGTTTAGAGATGCTGGCTTAAAGAACAGCCCTGGAAAGCCATAGGCCGTACTTGATGGGAGATTCTGGTCAGAGCTCAGAAGATCAGAAGGTTGATAGAAAAGTTGCTAGTACAGACGAGGCTCGGGAGATTCCTGCTGGGAAGAAGGACTGTATTGGCTGTTGGACTCCAGATAATGCATATGATGCCTTGGAGAAAGTTTGTCTGCATTTTGCTCATGTTCGGAGACTTTGCCGTCAACTGAGATTAAGGGCAGTGGACTAATTAATCTTGGAGAAGAAATTTCAAGACAATCTAATGTTGAGGTGGTGGTGTGGTTACTGTTGAGGCTTTTACCTAGATCTGTGTTGAGAATCAAGAGCAAAGAGCTCAGCAGAATGATTCAGAATGTTGTGAGTTCGAGCAGAAAAGAAGCTTCAGTAAAGTTGTAGCCTGCAAAGATGGAACAGAGGAAAAATTGGTTGCTGAAAAGACTAGTGAGGAAAATCCAGATACTTCAGAAGAAAACAGAAAAGATGGTCTGAGGAGAACACAAGAACCATCAGGACTCAAGCCTTTGCAGCCTTAGAGTTGCAAAGGTGAAAGACTTGCTTTGAGAAGAGAGCCCTAGAGCACCATGTTCTAGAATGGCAGCGCCCTAGAGAATTTGTCCCTTGGGTTTGGGTTCAGAGTGCTCGGCGATCCAGGCACTTGACCTTTACAGATAAGAGAGAAGGAAGCCTGGCTACTGCTCCAACTGGCGGCAGGCCTTGGCATCATCCACGTGGCCCTGGTTTTAGGTGCATGCAGAATGCAAGAGTTGTGGGGTCAGGAAGGCTTCCACCCAGATTTCAGAAGAAGACATGGGATACCAGGCAGTGTGCCCCTGAGAGGGCAGTGTGTAAAGGTGTGAATGTGAAGCCAAAGGTGCATTGGAGACCCCAGAAGTTTGGAGAATGGAGAACATGGACCATCTAAGGAAAACTGCAAGGAGGGAGCAGAGCTGGCCCAAGGGAAAAGCCATGGGAGCTGCCACCACCAGCAGGGCTATAGAGGCAAAGCCACTCAAGCACTTTGAAGTTCATATCTTGCCACAGCTTGCAATGGATACTGGACAGAGAACTACAGGATTTAATGTTTGCCCTGCTGGATTTTGGACTTGCTTTGTTCCCATTCCTTTCTATCCCCCTCTTTGTATCTTTTGGAATGTAAATGTCTGTCTTATGCCACTGAATGTTGGAAGTGTTTAACTTTCTTTTCATTTGCACAGGGACTCACAGATAAGAGTTTCCCTTAGATCTCAGAGGAAAATTGGGACTTGGACTTTTCACCAATGCTGAAACCGTTAGGATTTTAGAGATAGACTAAATGCCTTTTGCATAAAGGAATGTACATGAGTCTTTGGGGGGACAGGGGCAGAATGTTATGGTTTGTTTTTAGATGTCCCCCAAAGCCTCATGTGGTCATAGGTGGGGGTTTTTAAGAGGTGGCTGAATCTAGAGTGTGTGATGGTGTGTGATTACTAAATCATTCCACTGATTATACCACCCTAATCCTGGCAGTCTAGATAGAGTATAAAATGGGCAGAAAAAAGCTGTTAAGGCCCCTTGCTTGGTTTCCTACCTTCTTCCCACCATGAACTGTATCCTCTGTGATGTCGGTCTGCCGTGCCACCCTGCCTTGGATACAGCCGATTATGGACTGAAACCTCTATAAACTGTGAGTTAAATAAACCTTTCTTCCCTTAACTTTGGGTGTATTTTGTCCCAGCAAGAGAAAAGTAACTAAGACAAGGTCTTTTACTTCCTTAGGTTAATTCCTAAATATTTAATTTTTCTTACTGTGAATGGTCTTGTTTTCCTGAAATCTTTCTCCGTGGGTTCATTATTGCTGTACAGGAATGCTTTTGATTTTGTACCTGCCACATTGCTGAATTTCATTATTACTTCCAGGAATCTTTTGGTAGAATTTTTTGGACCTTCTACCAAAGGGTCATGTCATCTGCAGATAATGATAATTTGAGTTCTTACTTTCCTGTGTGTATCCTTTTTATTTCTTTCTCTTGCCTCATTGCTATGGCTGTTTTGAGTACTATATTGAACAGGAGTGGTGATAGTGGACATTCTTGTCTTATTCTTGATTTCAGAGAGTATTGTGGCTTATATCTGGATGTCCTCCAAACCCTCATGCATTCATAGGTGGGGCTTTTGTGAGATCACTGGATCATGGGTGTGTGATACTAAATTAGTCCACTGATGGGGTTCTAGCTGGGTGTGATGCTGGGAGGCTAGTTCTGGTGGAAGGTAGTGGTCACTGTGGGTGTGGCCTTCTTATCTCTCCCTCTCTCCCCTCCACCCCCTGCCTGGAGTGCTTGCTGCTTCCTGTGTGCCAAGCCTCTCTGCCATGTTTACACTTTGTTAGAGGTAGCCGACTAGACTGAAACCTCTACAAACTATGAGCTAAAATACACTTTTCCTCCTTTAATTTAAAGTTAACTTTTAACTTGTCAAATATTTTATCCCAGCAATGAAGAAAGTAGGACCGAGGGAAAGCTTTCAGGTTTTACACATTTAATATGATGTTGACAGTAGATTTGTCATACATGATTTTATCAAACTGAGTAGGGTTTTCTGTTTCCTTTAGGGTTTTTATCATGAATGGATGTTGTATTTTGTCAAAGGCTTTTTCTGCATCTATTCAGATGATCATGTATTACATTTATTGAGTATGATGAACCATCCTTGCATCCCTGGGATGAAATCTACTGGGTTACAATGTATGATCTTTTTGATGATTTGTTTCACTCTATTTACCAGTATTGTTGAGGATTTTTGTGTCTATATTCATTAAAGACATTGGCTTATAGCTTTCATTTTTAGTCAAGTCCTTGTCTGGTTTTTGAATCAGAATAATACTAGCTTCCAGGAATGAGTTTGGGAGTACTCTTTCCCTTTAAATGTTATTAAAGAATTCGAAGAGTATTGGAGTTATATCATCCTTCAAAGTCTTAAAGTCTTGTAGAATTCAGTGGTGAATGCACCAGGTCCTGGGCTTTTCTTAGTTGTTGGATCTCTCTCTTCCTTTGTTCCTTCGTTCCTTCGTTCCTGCCTGCCTGCCTTCCTGCCTTCCTTCCCTCCTTCCTCTCTCTCTCCTTCCTTCCTTCCTTCTTTCTTTCTACCTTTCTTTCTGTCTCTTTCTTTTTTTTCTCTTTTCTCTCTCTGTCTCTCTTTCTTCTCTCTCTCTCTGCCTCAGTGTCATTGCCTGTTACTGCATTGTTCACTTTTTATGTCTTCTTGGTTTATTTTTTGTAATTTATATGTGTTTAGGCATCTCTTCATTTGAAGATTCTGCAGTTTGTTGTAGTATAATTTTTCATAGTAGTTACTGATGATCTTTTGGATTTCAGTGGTGTCCATTTTGATTTCGCCTTTTTTTCTAATGTCTTTTGTTTCTTTTGATAAGTTTGGCTAAGTTTATTTTATTCTTTCAAACAACCATCTCTTTGATTTGCTAATTCATTTTATTGTCTTTTTAGTCTCAATTCTGTTCATTTCCATTCTGATCTTTATGATTTCCCTCCTCACACTAGGTTTGGGTTTGGACTCTTCCTGTTTTTCTTGTATCTTACAGTACATCATTAGTTTATTTATTTGAGTTCACTCTGTTTTTCTAATGTGAACATTCATAGCAATAAAGTTTGCTGTTAGGACTGCTTTCATTGTATCCCAAAGGTTCTGGTATGTTGTACTGGCATTGTCATTTGATTGTAGAAATTGTTTAATTTCTTCCTTAATTTCTTCTGTGACCTGTTGAGTGCTTAGGAGTGTGTTATTTAATATCCAGGTGTTTGTAAAATTTCTATGATTTTGTGATTGGTGTCTAATTTCAGTATGCTGTTGTATACATGGGGTGGTTTTGATTCTTTTGTATTTATTTAGGCAGGCTTTATGGACTAGTGTGTGGTCTGTTTTAAAGAAAGTTCCATGTACTGTTGAAAAGAATGTGCATCCCATTGTAGTAGGGTAGAACACTGTATATATCTATTAAGTGTGTCTGTTCAAAGGTGTGGTTCAGCTCTGATGTTTCTTTGTTGATTTTTTGTTTTGTTGATCTATTTGTGATAATGGGATATTGAGGGCACCTACTATGTTTGTGTTGATGTTATTTGATCTTTTATGTCCACAAGTGTTTGTTTTATGAAGTTAGGTACAATAGTATTTGGTACATACGTATTTTCAATTGCTACCTTTTCCTTTTTGGGCAGATTGAGACAGGGTCTCACTATGTAGTTCAAGCTGGCCTTGAACTCTTTTTTTGAAGCCCAGGCTGGCCTCAAACTTGAGGCAGTCCTCCTGTCTCAGCCGCCTGAGTGCTGGGAATACAGACATGTGCCACCATTCCCGGCTCCACCTCTTCCTTTTGAATTGTTTTCTTAACTATTATGTAGTGCTTAGGAGTGTTTTATTTAATAGCCAGGTGTTTGTAAAATTTCTATGATTTTTGTGATTGGTTTCTAATTTCAGTATGGTGTTGTATACATGGGATGATTTTGATTCTTCTGTATTTATTTAGGCAGGCATTTTTTTGCCTTCTCTGGTCATTTTTAGCTTCAAATTTCCTTTGCCTGGCAATGAAGTTGCTACCCTTCCTTGCTTTTGGGGTCCTGGAACATTTCTGCCCTTTGATTTTTAGTCTACAAATTTCTCGGATGCATCAGACCATTGCATTTTGTTTTTTTGATCAAATCTTCCAATCTATGCCTTTTAATTGGAGAGTTGAGGCCATTTACATTGAGTATTATTACTGAAGGGTATTTTCTTATTCCTGTCATTGTCTTCTTTTTCTGTTGTTGCTCCTTTATTTTTCCCTTATTGCTTAATTACTCACCTTGATGTATTCATTCTATCCAACTTTTTGGCTTTATGGGCTTCATTGTCTCTGCCTAAGATACAATATTCCTAAGTATTTTTTGGAGTGTGGTGTTCATGAATTTCTTCAAGTGTTCTTTTTCATGGAATGCCCTTATTTCTTCATCAATATTGAAAGATAGTTTTGTAGGATATATTAGTCTAGGTTGGAAGTTGTTTCCTTTTAGGGCTTGAAACCTTTCACTCCCTGCTTTCTTGGCCTTTAAAATTTATGTTGAAAAGTCTGCTGTAATCCTAATGAGTTTACCTTTAAAAGTGTTTTGCCTTTCTCTGACAGCTTTTAAATTTCTGACTTTGTGTTGGACTTCTGAGATTTTTTACTAAGGTGTTGCAGAGAGCTTCTTTTTTTTTTTTTTTTTTTTTTTTTTTTTTTGGTGCCGGGGATTGAACACGGAACCTTGTACTTGCAAGGCAAGCACTGTAACCACTGAGCTAAATCCCCAGCCCCGAGAGCTTCTTTTTTTTATCATAGTTGTTTGGCATTTTGTAAGTTTTGCTTACCAGTGTATTGAGTTCTTTCCCTGAACTTGAAAAGTTTTCTGCTATGATTTGTTTTCTAAGCAGATTTTTAAAATTCCATTTATCCTGCCCTCTCATTTCTAACTCTCATTAGCCTTTGGATAGTTTTCTTACCATCATCTAGTAGCTGTTTATGCATTTTTCTTACTCCTATCATTTTTAAGGTTTCTCTGAGTATGTCATCATGTAGTTCTATTTTATCCTCAAATTCTGAAACCTTATCTTCACATTTGTCATTTCTTGTCTTTGTGAATTCAATAGAATTCTTTATCTCTGGGGTTTCTGTTTGACACCTTTTTGGGAATCTGCTTCTTCAGTGAAGTTCATTCATGTTTTGAATCATTTTGGTCAGCTCTTCCAAATTTTTGTTTATCCTATAACTACATTAGTTGGTTTGTTTAGTTTTTCCACTATTTTGGGGTTATGTTGTTTTTGAGCTCACCAAATTTCTTTTGTCTGTCATCATTTCATATAACTCAGCTATCTGGTGTTTGCTTTCTTCTCCATTGGTGTCCCTTGGGTCTGCTTTGGGAAAATTGGGAGTCTGAATGTATTTTGTCACCTCTCCTCCCCCCTGCCTTTTCCTGGAAAAGGTTGAGGTCACATAGAGTGAAAATGATTTTGTTGTTGGTATGAAGATCTCTTTATTTAGGTTTTGTTTTTCAGTAATGTGTTCTTGATTTTATGCGTCAAGAGCTGTTGTTTAGCACTGTGACCTATTCAATTCATTTGTGTTGGGCCATGTCACCGGTTTCTCTAGCTCCTGTGAAGCTAGTTTGGTGCATGAATGACTGTTCAACTTGGTGCACCAATAAAAGTGTGATTGAAACAGTAATTGAAAACCTTTAACATAGAAAAGCTCAGGAACAGATGGTTTTGTGGGGATTTCTGACCCCAGACACCACTGGTACCAAGAGCCAGAGAGACTGGGTGAAATGGACCAGAGCTATGAGCCAAGAGTGCTGAATATCCTCACTGTTGTTTCAACTTGCAATCTTCTAATAATGCATCATGTTGAACATGTTTTTCTTATACTTATTTGCCATTTGTACATTTATTTGGTGAAGTACTTGTTGACATCTTTTTCCATGTTTCAATTGGGTTGGTTTTGTTGTTACTGTTGGATTTTAGTAGGTTTTGTGCTTTTTATTTTATTTTTTATATTCAAAATATGTTTTTATTTTTTTCTTGTTGCTTCTATTTTTCCCATCTCCATCCCATCCCTTCACCCCCCCTACCCTCCTTATTTACAAAAGCTTTGTTTCCAGTTTTTCCTTCCATTTCTTACTTCTTTTGTCCCTCTGTTCCTTTCCCTCTCCCCCTCCCTTGTTCCCTTTCCCATTTGGACATTTTCTTCCCTTTCCCAACATAATACATTTTAGTCTTTATTTACACTTTCAGTTTCTCACACCAGAGAAACAATGCGGTATTTAAACATGTGTGTCTGATTTATTTCACTTCAGAGTATGGTCTCAAGATTCATCCATTTACCTAGAAATATCTCAAGCTTACTCTTTCTGGCAGAGTAGTACTCGGTTGTATTAAAAAAAAACATTTTCTTTATCCATTCTGCGGTTGATGGGCATTTGGGCTGTTTTCAAAATTTAGCTATTACAAACTGTGCCACCATAAACATTGGTATGCTTGTATCACTGTGCTATGATGCTTTTAATTCTTTTAGGAAGATGCCAAGAAGAGGAATAGCTGAGTCAAATGGAACCTCTAGTCCTAGTTCCCTGAGGAATTTCCACACTGATTTCCGTAGTGGTTGCACCAGTCTACACTGCCATCAACAGTGGAGAAGGGTTCCTTTTTCTCCACAGCCCCTCCAGCATTTGTTATTGACTGATTTGTTGATAGTAGCCATTCTTTCTGGAGTGAGATGGAATCTCAGGGTTGTTTTAATTTGCATCTCTCGAATGACCAGCGATGTTGAACATTTTTTTGTATGTTTATTTGCTGTTTCTGCGTCTTCATCTGAGAAGTGTCTATTAATCTCAGTTGCCCACTTTTGGATTGAGTCTTTAAATTTGAGGGGTCTGATTTTTTTGAGTTCTTTATATATTCAAGATGTTAGTCCTTTGTCGGAGGAATAGCTGGCAAAAATTTTTTCCCACTCTGTGGGTTGTCTCTTTGCTCTGTTGGTGGTTTCTTTTGCTGTGCAAAAGCTTTTTAATAAGATTAGATCCCAGTTGTTGATTCTTTGTGATATTTCCTGGACAGTTGAGTATTTGTTCATAAAGTCCTTCCCTACACCTATGTCTTCAAGAGTTCCACCTATTCTATCTTCCAACAGATTTAGTGTTTCTGTTTTAATATTTAGATCTTTGATCTACTTTGATTTTAGCTTAGTGCATGGGGAAAGATATGGGTCTAGTTTTAACCTTTGGCATGTGGAGAGCCAGTTTTTCCAGCATCATTTATTAAAGAGGCTATCTTTCTTCCAGTGAGATTATTTGGCCCCTTTGTCAAAGATAAGGTGACTGAGAGTGTTTGGACATGTTTCTTAATCTTCTCATCTGTTCCATTAGTCCTGGAGTCTGTTTTTTTGCCAGTATCATGCTGTTCTTATTACAGTAGCTTAGTAATATAGTTTTAGGTCACGGATTGTGATGGCCCCTGTTTTGCTGTTGTTGTCCAGAATTGCTTTTGCTATTTGAGGTTTCTTTTGGTTCCAAATGAATTTTAGGATTCTTTTGTCTAATCCTGTGAGGTATGCTATTGATATTTTAATTGAGATTGCATTAAATCTGCATAACAGTTTGAGGAGTATGGCCATTTTCAATATATTGGTTCTACCTACCCAAGAGCAAGGGATATCTTTCCATTTTCTGATATCTTGTTCAATCTCCTTTTTCAGAGTACTGTAGTTTTCATTGTATAGATCTTTTACTTCCTTTAGATTGATTCCTAGGTACTTCATTTTTTGGGGTGCTGTTTTGAAAGGTGTTGTTTCCCTTGTTTCTATCAGTGAGTCTGTTGTCTGTGTACAGGAATGCTATTGATTTCTGAGTGTTGACTTTGTATCTAGCTACCTGCTTAATTTGGTTATTAAATCTAGAAGTCTTTTGGTGGAGTTTTTGGGGTCTACTATATAGAGTACCCTGTCATCTGCAAATAATGATAATTTAACTTCTTTTTTTCCTATCCATATTCATTTTATTTCTTCCTCTTCTCTTAATTGCTGTGGCTAATGTTTCCAGAACTATATTGAATAAGAGTGGTGAGAGTAGACATCCTTGTCTTGTTCCAGATTTTAGAGTGAAAGCTTTTACTTTTTGACCATTTAGTATGATGTTGGCTGTTGGTTTGTCATAGATGGCTTTTAGCAGATTGAGATAAAGACCATCTATTCCAATTTTCTGCAGGGCTTTTATCATGAGTGGGTGTTGGATCCTTGTCAAATGCCTTTTCTGCATCTATTGAGATGATGATATGGGTTTATCCTTCGCTCTGTTAATATTGTGTATCTCATTTATTGATTTGCATATGTTGAACCATCCCTGCTTCCCTGGAATGAATCCTACTTGGTCATAGTGTATGATCTTCTTGATGATTTGTTGCATTCTGTTTGCCAGTATCTTATTGAGGATTTTTGCATCTATGTTCATTAATGAGATTGGCCTGTAGTTCTCTTTTTTGGTTGGATCCTTCTCTGGCTTTGGTATCAGGGTAATGCTTGCTTCCAGCAATGAATTTGGAAGTATTGCTTCTCTTTCAATTTTGTTAAAGAGTTTGAGAATTAGTGGCATTAAATCTTCTCTATATTTCTTGTAGAATTCAGCAGTGAATCCGTCAGGACCTGGTTTTTCTTTGTTGGTACGTTTTCAATTTCTTCTTCCATTTCAGTGACTGATACTGAGTTATTTAGAGTTTTTATATCTTCTTGATCCAGTTTTGGTAATTCATATGTATCTAGGAATCTGTCTGTTTCTTCTGTGTTTTCGATCTTATTAGAATACAGGTTCTCAAAGTAGGTATTGATGATCTTCTGGATTTCTGCAGGATCTTTTGTGATTTCATCCTTTTCATTCCTAATTATATGAATTTAAGTCTTTTTGTTCCTTTCTTTTATAAGGTTGGCTAAGGCTTTGTTATGGTTTGTGTCTAGATGTCCCCCCAAAGCCTCATGTGGTAAGAGATAGCTGGATCTAGAGTGTGGGCTGCCCTGAGGGCAGGTAGCCTAGATAGATACAGGAAGAAGCTTAACTAGCTGCTTGTTTGCATTGCTGATTTGCATACATTCCTTGCATTTTCCTCACTTTACTTTGCGGCCGGCTGCGAGTCC
>PVJO010008182.1:0-23936 GCA_004026905.1 Hystrix cristata | reverse complement strand
GAAGTAACTAAAACAGGCTTTGTCAATTTATGTAATTTTTCAAAGAACCAATTCTTTGATTCCTTGATTCTTTGTATTGTTTTCTTAGTTTCAATTGCATTAATTTCAGCTCTGATCTTTATAATGTTCTCCCTCTTATGAGCTCTGGGTTTGACTTGTGCTTTTTTTTTTCTAGAAGCTTGAGGTTCAACATTAGGTTGTTTATTTGAGCTTGCTCTGTTTTTCTAATATAGGAGTTCAATGTTATAAATTTCCCTTGTAGGAGTGCTTTCATTGTGTCCCATAAATTTCGGTAGGTTGTAGTGGGATTATCGTTCAGTTGTAGAAATTGTCTAATTTCTTCTTTAATTTCACCTGTGATTCACTGATTGTTCAGGAGGGTGCTATTTAACTTGCATGTGTTTATGAAGTTTTTGTGGTTGCTTTTGCTGTTTATTTCCAGTTTCAATGCACTATGGTCTGATAGTATGCATGGGATAATTTTGATTCCTTTGCATTTACTTAAGCATGTTCTGTGAGCTAGGATGTGGTCTATTTTGGAGAAAGTCCCATGTGCAGCTGAGAAGAATGTGTATTCTAATGTTGTGGGGTGGAATACTCTGTATATGTCTGCTAGGTCCATTTGTTCTAAAGTTTGGTTTAGTTCTGATATTTCCCTGTCGACTTTTTGTCTAGTTGATCTGTGTGTTTGTGACAGCGGGGTATTGAAATACCCCATTACAGTCATATTGGTGGTTATTTGGTTTTCATGTCTGTCAATATTTGTTTTATGTAGTTAGGCGTGCTGGTATTTGGTGCATATATATTTATGATTGTCATCTCTTATTCTTGGGTTGTTCCCTTTACAAGGATGCAGTGGTGACCTTTTTGTCTTTCTTAATGAGTCTTGGCTTGAAATCCACCCAGTCTGCAAATAGAATGGCTACCCTTGCTGTTTTCTGGGTTCCTGTTGCATGATGTATTATTTTCCATCCTTTGACTTTCAGTCTATGGATTTCTTTTTGAATTAAATGTGTTTCTCGAATGCAGCATATTGCTGGGTCTTGCTTCTTGACCCATTCTGCCAGTCTGTTTCTTTTGGTGAGTTGAGACCATTTACACTGATGGTTATAACTGCCATATGTTGACTTATTCTTGTCATTTTATTTACCTGTTTTTGGTTCCCTATTTTTCCCTTTTGTTTAATTTCTTCCCAGCCTGAAGGATTCATTCTGTGGCGATTCCTGGAGTTGTAGTCCTCATTTTCTCTTTCCAGAATGTCCTTCAGAATATTTTGGAGTGCTGGTTTGGTGGTCATGAATCTCTTCAGGTGTTCTTTGTCATGGAAGTATCTTAAGTCTCCATCAATTTTGAATGATAGTTTTGCTGGGGTGCATCATTTTGGGCTAAAAGTTGTTGTCTTTTAGGGCTTGAAATACTTCACTCCAAACTCTCCTTGACTTGAGAGTTTGTATTGAGAAGTCTGCTGTTATTCTGGTGGGCTTTCCTTTACAGGTTACTTATTTCTTTTCTCTAACAGCTTTCAATATTCTGTTCTTGTGTTGAATTTCTGGGATCTTGACTATTATATGCCTTGGGGTAGATTTTTGCTGATTGTGGCTACTTGGAGTTCTGTATGCCTCATTTATCTGTATGTCAAGTTCTTTTTCCATACTTGGGAAATTTTCTGCCATTCCTTCTATGAACAGGTTTTTTTTATGGCATTTGTGCTATCTCCTGCTTTTTCATTGACTCCAATCAATCTTATGTTACTTTTCCTTGTGTCATCTAGCAGCTGTTGTGTTGATTTTTATAGTCCGTTACCATTTTGAAGAACTCTTTCTTTTTGCGATCATTAATCACAGTATTGTCTTCTATATCTGAGATTTTCTCTTCACATTATTTCATTCTACTGCTGATATTTTCAAAGTAATTTTTAATCTCTTGGACATCTGTTTGAATCTGTTTCATGGATTTCATTTCTTTTCTGTGTTGGGCATTTATGGTTTCCATCATTTTCCTAAACTCCTCTATTTTTTTTATCTGCTCTAGAGTCACTAATCATGTCTTTCATTCTGGAAATGATTTCTGTTGTAATGTTTTCTAGAGCCTTATTCATCTGCTTTGTTACTTCTGCCGTTACTGCTTCCAAGAGTCTGGGTGGGAAGTTTTCAGATTGTTCCACTTTGTTTTCCCCTGGATTTGCTTTTGGTGAGCTGGAGGTATGGGGTTGCATCTTATTTGTGTGTCTTCTCATTTTCTATTTTTTCGTCTTTAGTTCCTGGGTTGATGCTTATGAATTGCCTGTGGCGGGTATCTTTTTTGTTAGTTTTGAGAACCTTTTGGATTGACTACTTCCTCAGAGATGACTTACAGGTGTAGCTGGTTTTTATGTTATGAGTCTGTTAGAAGATCTTGCCTCTTCAATTTATTGGGGCTGAGATGTTGCTGTCTATTTGGCCAGCCCCTAGTTGTTTGACCATGGCCTATAGCATTATTTTTGATCCTCTGCCAATCTTAGTCTTGGCATGCAAGGAAGAACTGAGTAGAATAACTCTGTAACAACAATAGCATCAAACACAGTCTAGAAAATGACAAACTATGGTAACTATTGATCTGCCACCTGTAACCATATGAACTAGATGTGTGGTTATATAACAATATCCAAAACAAACCAGAAACTTGTATACAGTAAATATGCCTTCAGTATGGTAATTTTACTCTCAAGGGAGAAAATTCAAAAGAGATTAGGAGGAAAGAATAGAGAAATAGAAGAAGAGAAAAAGATGAGAAGCAAGGCTGGAAGCCAGGGGGAAATTATACAAACTTTTGGGAACTGGTAAAGAAAAGAGGAGGGAAGGAGAGAAGAAGTAAATACAAGGACAGAAGAAAACAATAACAGCAAAAAACTCGAGAGTCACTTTCCTATAAAAACAAGAAAAGGAAAATAAAACAAGAAAAAAGAGCAGAGAGGGGAGAAAAAAGAAAAGAAAAAGAAAAAAAAGATGTCTGCTTTCAGGCATGTCTCTGCTGTCACTGGTAGACAGAGCAGGCAGGCCCAGGTCCTCGTTGATTAATCCCAGCAGTAAATTTATGGCAGGGTAGTGAGCGTTCCCAGCCGGGTTCAACAGCAAGGCTTCACCAGTTCCACTGAAGTTCAGACTGATCACTGGCTGTGGGTTCAAACCCAATTTGTTCAGCTGGAGACATACTATGTGTCTCCCACCAGCCTGGACTCAGTTCCCTGCCAGTTTGGACTTGGCTTCTTTCCCTCCTGCCACCTTGAGTTTGAACTCTGCTCTGCCTTGCCCCACCTTGCCCCAGCACCAAAGGCTGCTAGCAGCTTTCTGAGTTCTGAGCTTGGCCCCTTTTGAAAATGGCGACCTGCTGATCGCTGCCCTCTCCTGGGGGCTGCCTGAGATCAGATGACTCACTCAGGTAACTCACCAGCCACTGCAGTCTTCAGTGCCCACTGCTCCGCTCCATTTGTGTGTCTTCCCGTGGAGGTCTCTGGGGTCTCCAGTAGACACCATGCGTCTGCAGGCTCAAACTGCATCACTCGTGCCGAGAGCTGGGGCTGTGAGCTGGGCTGCACTCAGGGGCTGTTAGCCAGGCTGTGACCCGAGGCCATGAGCCCAGGCTGTGAACTGGGGCCACAAGCCGGAGCTCTGGGAGAAAGCACCGTCCATCCGTTTACCTTCTTCTGGGCTGGTCTCTCTTTTTGCTTTCCCCGTGGGCCTCAACTCTTGCTTTAGATCTCTACTGGATCCCGAGAACACTCTTCCCTCCTTCTTCTCTTCCCTAAAATGCTATATTTCCAGTCTCTGAACAACAAATCTCAGAGAGGCTCTTACTCTACTTCTCTCTGCTCGGCCATCTTCCCGGAAGTCCCCGGTTTTGTGCATTCTAGATACTGATTCTTTATTAAGAATGTCTTTTGCAATGCTTTCTTCAAGTTTGTGGCTCGACTTTTTCTTTCTTTAACAGTATTTTTCACAGAGCTGAAGTTTTTAATCTTAATAAAGTGTAACTTATCAACTTTTTTCTTTCATGGGTTATGCTTTTAGAGTTGTGTCTAAAAACTTATTATCAAACCCAAGGTCACCTAGATGTTCTCTTCTAGATGTTTTCATCTAGAAGTTTTATAGTTTTGAATTACAAATTTAGGTGTATGGTCCATTTTGAGTTAATTTTTGTGTAGCATGTAAGTTTGTTTCTGAAGTAAAATGTTTACAATTGAAAGTCTCATTGGTCCAGCACTATTTGTTGTAAAGCAGTTGCTTGTCTTTGGTCTCTTCATATGAACTTCAGAATAAGTTTTTCAGTATACGCAGAACAGCTTGGTGTTTTTGTTTTGTTTTGTTTTGAGCCAGGGTCTCAATATGTAGTTCAGGCAGGCCTTGAACTCACTATGTAGCTCAGGCTGGCGTCAAACTTGCAGTGATCCTCCAGCCTCAGCCTCCCGAGTGCTGGGATTACAGATGTGTGCTACCATGCCCAGGTGCTGTGATTTTTATTGGGAATGCAGTGTCTGTATATCAACTAGAGAAAAATGAACATTTTAACAGTATTGAATCTTCCAATCCATAATGCATAATTTCTCATTTGTTTAGGCTTCTTTGATTCTTTGTGTAAGCATCTCACAGTTTTCTGCATATAGACTGTATATATGTTTTGTTATATTTTTTTCCCTGATATTGTTTTGTATTTTTAATTTAAATTCTGGTAATTTCTGATATAAATAAAACAACTGATTTTTGTTTTTTAACTTTGTATTCTAGGACCTTGCCATGTTTTCTTCTTAGCTCGTTTTTCTGTTGATTCTTTGAGATTTTCCCCTTAGTCATGTTGTCTATAAAAATGACAGTTTGCTAATATTTTGTTGAGAATTTTTGCATGTACATTGATGAGTGACACTAAATTGTAGATTTACGTACTTGTATATTTTTTTCTAGTTTTAGTATTAGCAAACTCAATTTTTAAACTTTCCTTCATTCCTCTTTGGTTTTTTCCCTCTATATTCCAACCTTCTCCTTGTATTTTCTTTATCTTTCACATATCATTTCTTTCTGCCTTTGTATGGAATGAAGACTTAGTTCAGTAGTGATTTATTTGTCTGGAAAAATCATACATTTCCTTGTCAAATATTAAAACAGGTAACTTTAAAAAAACTTGTAGGTTTTTCACTTTCTTTTTTTAGACTATTTTACTTTTAATTGACATAGTAGTCATATATATTTATGGGATACCATTGACATTTCAGAACATACACAGTGCATAATGAATAGATCAGAATAAATGGCTTATCTGTCACCTTAGACATACATTTCTTTGTGTTAGGATCATTCAAAATTCTCTGTACTAGTTGTTGTGAAATAGTTAATTTTTGTCCACCATAGCTAATTGCTGCGATAGAGAACTTTGTAAGTTATTCATTCTATCCATCTGCAACTCTGTGCGTGTTAAACATCCTCTCCATCCGTTTTCTCTACTGATTTCCTTTTTTCTACTTTGTTTTTGTTATTAAAATGTTTTGCAGCTTAACATAAGTTGTGATTGAGGCAGGTGATGGCAACAAAGAGGAAATTTTAGGACTCAGTGAATATACTAGATTAATTATGATACTTTTTAACAGTACAGAAAAAATGGCAAACTGTTCATGTTTGTGTATCTACTTTTTCCTAGGCAGAGAATCCCCCTAATGGACCAGAATGTGGTTATGGCTCCTTTCACCAGCAGTACTGGCTTGATGGAAAGATTATTGCTGTTGGGGTGATTGACATCCTTCCATACTGTGTTTCCTCTGTATATTTATACTATGATCCTGATTATTCATTTCTATCCTTGGGTGTCTACTCTGCATTACGGTAAGATTACTTTTTGCACTTGTTATAGTGGATTTCATAGAACTTCAAATAATTTACTCATTAGATTATATTTTATTATGTAACAATAGAAACCCTGTTTGCCAGTGTATTACAATTTGTTGCTATTTAGTCCCTTAGTTATGTATTGGTATTTAGAAGTCCTTTCTAAATATTGGTATTTAGCATCCTTTAAAACTGATGCTACTGTCTGATGGTAATTCTCTGGTCTAGCTTCTCAGTGTTTCTACACACTATTGTGTATAAGGAACCTATAGATTTGGGAATGTTTTTGTTGTTTAATTTATACATTTACTTAAGAACCCCAATCAGAATCTCTTATGTTTCTTTCTTTCTTCTTTTTTTTTTTTTTTTTCTTTTTCTTGTTTTGGGGGGAGGGGGTGCTGGGGATCGAACTCAGGAACTTGTACTTGCTAGGCAAGTGCTCTACCACTTGCACTAAATCCCCAACTCCCAGAATCCCTTATGTTTCTTAAATGTTACATTACTTATATTTTTGTCATCACTAGCATATGTAGTTTTTCACTGCTAATAAAAAGTTAATGTGGTATTAATGAATTAAAGCAGTATGAGTCTGCTGAAAAAAATACAATTATATAGTCTCGTTTCTTAAGGACAGGAACACATTCTGAGAAGAGTAGGCAGTTTTGTGGTTGTACACACATTGTAGGAGTGTAGCTATACAAACTAAGGTGGGTACAATGTTACTAGGTGGTGTACAATGGTACTTTGTTTCACAAACTTAATTTGTTCTACAATTTTGGAAAAGATGGCCATGTTTGTGTTTGTGTGGGAAAAATGGCCATGGTCATGTTTGTCACTTGATGCAGTTTGTAGACAAAAAGTTTTGCCAAACACTTCTGTTTGTGAAACAAATTGTTTGCAAACAAAACTGTTTTATTTGTGAACTGAGTTACCATTGTAGTTTTATGGGACCACTGTTATATATGCAGTCCATTGTTGACTGAAAAGTCATTATGGGGTCATGAATGTCTGTACCAAACAGGAATGGAGAATTCCTGGCTGGCTATTTGAGTCTGTGACCCTCATTAGAAAATAATTTCCCTTTTGTATCCATTGCTGTGAACATATATAGTGCAGCACAAACATCTTTTAGTGCTAAGAAGATTGGGCTTTTCATCAAAATATTTGTTTCTATTTTGATTCCTGCTTCTCTATATGTACATGTGGTATAGATGGGAAGGAGTGTCTGAAATTGTTTTTCTTTTGTTGTCTGGGATTTCATCTGTTGTTTTCTATTTTTCTCTTTCATTTCTCTTAGTTTTTATGTCTCACATGCATACATTTTTACTCATGATGAAATATTCAGCCAGATTATATTTTGTGTATATGTTTTTTTTCTGAGTTATAAATGTAGAATTTTTTTTCCTTAAGTCAGCAATTTGATTTTTGTCAAAATCTGGTCCAATAATTCTATTTTTAAAATTTTACTTTTATTAGTGTATGTTTATAGTACATAATGTTTACATTCATCATGGAGAATTGGTACATTACATAACATATCTTCATTCTTTTTACATGCCCTAGTAATTGATTTTTCAGTTTGTGTTTCAGTGGCCCACAATATAGAGTTCGCCATCTTGATATTTTCAACTTGATTTTTCTTTTAATACTAGTTTATAACAAATTCATGATTATATACTAACTAGTCTCCATCCTTTATTTTTCTTATGTGTTTAATAACCTTTTCATATAAAGTAATTAAAAATATTCATTGCTGTTGGTGATTTATTGGAATTGGAATTTAAAGCATTTGCATTTTATAACTTAGAAGTTTATATTTATTCCTATGTAATTTTCAAAGTTTATATTTATTTCAGAAAATACGCATTTTCTTTATATCATAATCATTAGATTTAAGTTGTTTTGTTTATTATCTATTACTTTACAATGTGTATTTATAGATTTTTCTGGACCTATCAAATGATATTAAGAATACTATTTAATATTACATAATAAATCCTTATCTGTGTATGAAATATTTATGTTTCAATAAACTGAGATGGTTTAGATTTGTACTGCATTTGAGATAGTGAATAACTGGTTCCCAGAAAATCAGAAACCATTCCATATGTCTTGAGGTGTAGCTTTTGCAAGACGTAGAGCTGGAGAGCTGTGTGGAAGCCCAGTCCCTGAGAGCATGAGAGGTGTGGCCAGGGCATGGAGATTAACACTGTGCTGCAGTTGGTGACTTCCTTTTAGCACTCTTGAAAGATGAGTCCTTGAGTTTATAGAGGAGGAAGGGCAGCCAAGAGAGATTGAGATTTTGAAGCAAAACTGGGCAAAGTAGGTTACAAATTGACAATTGTATTATTGGTTTTAATGTATCTGGAGAGAACTTGTTTAGAGGTAATTCCCCTTTTGTTTCTTAATGAATCCTACAACCATTATCAAATTTTGTATTTTTAGACTTTATATAATGGAATCTACAATTTAAAGTGTTTGGAAATCAGTGACCTTGGCATTTACTTACATATGTTTAGGAAAATGAATTTTAGAAATGTAATTAATTTTTAAGTGTGTTTATTTGCATATAACCTTTAGGTCTTTGCACCATTCATTGAAGTGGATAAGATAGACAGGACTTCTAATTTATCAAAGCAAACAGTAAATAGAAAACAGACAACTTAATTTTAGATACTATGTAGTACTCTGAGGAAAATAAAACCAGCAGCTGGGCCTTGTGTTATGCAGCTATTATCCTAGCACTCTGGGAGGCCGAGACAGGAGGATTATAAATTTTGAGCCTAGCCTGCCAATTTAGCCATAGACTACAATAAAATTGAAAATAAATAAATAAGTATAAATAAGTGTAGGTCTTTGCCTGTCTCTGTGTGAAGGCCCTGGGCTCAATCTCTAGTAATGCATGCACATGTACATAAATATCAGCAGTGGTGGTGGGCAGGAGATGTATTTTTTTTTTTAAATGTTTTGTTAGTGTATGTTTGTGATACATTGTGATTATATTCAATTTTGGTTATTGATATTTGAATTTTAGATCAGTTACTTTGCCCTGCAGATCCTCAAAATAACTTAGAGGTTTTGATGGTATGTCTTTGGTAAAAAGCATCTTGCAGTTATTATTATTATTATTTTTGGTGCTGGGGATCGAACTCAGGGCCTTGCACTTACTAGGCAAGCACTCTACCAGTTGAGCTAAATCCTCAGAACTCCCATCCATCTTGCAATGTTTTGAAAATTGTTTTTATTTGAAGATTTGAATTTTTTGGGTACTTAACAGATTTTATCAAATATTTGTCATCATATAACATAATTTTTTGAAAATTAGAACCAGAATTAACTGTACCTTCATGTTCTTTTGGCAGAGAAATTGCTTTTACTAGGCAACTTCATGAGAAAATATCTCAACTCAGCTATTATTATATGGGTTTCTACATTCATTCATGTCCCAAGATGAAATATAAGGTAAAGTTGATTTTCATACATTTGTCTGTTTTCATTATGGAAAAATGGAACTTTAATAAATTTTTTATCTCAGGGCACGGGATTTGGAACTTTGAAAGAACAATGAATAGGTTAATAAGGAAATCTCTTTGCTGTCTCAAAAAGTAAGCTTGCTGTAATGACAACTATAGCCTGTGCTGCTCTTACTTGGTAATCCTTCATGTTATTTTGAGATTTAAGTATATTTCAGAATTTCCTTTTTAAAAAAAAGATCGTGTGACTTTCTTTGTGAAGCTCTTTGATGTTTCCTGAGTATTAGTAGAATACAGAGCTGTGCAGAGGAGCATTGATTCCCACCACCACAGAGGGCTGTTAGAACTGAAGATTCAAAAAGATATAGGCATGAGCATAGCACTTGAAGCTCTGAAGATTGAAAAAGATGTAAGCATGAGTCTTCCACTTAAGACATGTGGTCGAGGTGTGTCTGGGGACATTTTGTGTGCAAATAGGTCATACAGTGGTTTGTAGGTGACCTAGAAGGATGTGGGGTTTTAATCTGTAAGGAGGGGAAGAGACAGAAAGGAGCGCCCCAAGAAAAGAGTAGGTACGATGTAGAAGCACATTTCAAGGAGAAGGAACAGTACAAGGAATCAGAGATGACAGTGCTTGTCATATATTCATAGGAAAAAAGCTGATCCAGAGGACCAGGAAGGACCTTGAAAGCTGGTCTAAAGGACTCTGGCAATTGAAAAGTCATCGATAGTTTTCAGAGCAAAGAGCAGTATAAATAAAAAAACTATAAATCTGTTCTTATGTATATAAACATGATTTTTAAACAATAACAATTTAAAAACAAGCTAAAATTAGAAAGTATACTTGAGCCCCTGTGTAGCCAATATCAAACATCAGCAATCATTACACATCTTATTTCATCTATTCCTTTGCCTCATTCCCTCCTCTACCTTGTTGTGTATGATTTTTGGAGCAGATCTAAGATGTCCTTCATTTTTAAATAGTGTGTATTTCTAGGCAAGCACTCTAACCACTAAGCTACATCCCCAGCCCTAGTGTGTATTTCTAAAAGAAAAGAATACTTCAAAAACATAACCACAATGTCGTCATCATATCTAAAATATAGTAACAGTGTTTCCAAATATCATCTAATATCTGATCAGTGTTCGTGTTTCTCTAATCATTTCATAGTTTTTTTCAATATCAGTTTGCTTGACTTAGGACTTGAATAAGAGGTATACATTATATTTGGTTGATAAGTCCCTTAAATCTTTTAAATCCATACCCCATCCCCTTTCCCATGTCCTACAAAGGGATAACCCATCAAATTTTGTGATTAACTAGTGGGAATTATGGTTTCAAAACTTTGAGGTCAAATACTGAGTGGCTGATGATTCTGTCAGAAAGTATGTGTTCTAAAAGTAGGACTGGTTTTGAGAGCAGAGTAAAAACAGAGTCCTGTAACTAGCTGGTTTTACATTGACAGTCCTGGTAGTGTGATCCAAGCATTCTCCTGCTATTTGGAGATTCTCTTTTGATCTCTTAGTTGTTTGATCTGTGTTACACATTGTAGATAGATAACTTCTGTATTTGGTTGTCTTCAAAATTACTTTTATGGCTAAATTACAATTTGCTTGATTGACCTAAAGATATGTTCTTTTCAGAATGAAAGGTATGATCACATTTCTGTTTGCCCCAGCATATTTCTTGGTACTATTTTTACTAGTGTCTTCTAGCTCATTTTCCTGGTACAGTACTAGTTCCAGATTAGTTCAAGGCAGAAAACTCAAATGTTCCAACTATTTTGATACAATTACAAGACTCAAGGAAAGCTCTGGCTGCATTATATATTAACCTTCCTTTATGGAGTGGTTGTACATGACCATTCTAAACAGAAGTGTTTTTATACCACGCTTAGGGACTTGCAAGGATTTCATTTTCCTCCCTTTAATGTCACAGAATTAGGTGTTTAATGTTTATTGTGACAACATTTGTCTTGCCAGTTTTTTCTTACGCCTGAGCTAAATTCTAAATTGCTCTATATTTTAACCCATTCCTAATTTTTTGTCAGTGGAAATGCATCTAGTTTCGTCATTTTTTTCATGAAGACTTTTAACTCACACCTTTATTGACTGTAGTCCAAACTAAATATTTTATGTTCTTTAGTTCTCCTAGGAAGAGATTTATTTGGAAATTAAAGTCAGTCCCTATATTGTTTTAAGTTAAGAATTTTTAAAATGCTTTTCCTGCTGTTCAATCTGGCTTAATCATATACAACCTTAAATCCATCAGAATTATAGCTTCCAGATATTATTTTTTAAAATTCCAATTATATGAGAGGTAGGCTGCCTGCCTCCTGGTTTTCTTTCTTTCTCTCACCAGTGAAATATTTATTGAGCTTTTACTGGATATAACAGCAATGAACAGTACAAGCAAGTCCCCTGATCTCATAGAACTTAGTTCTACTGGAGAACCTAACAGGAAGAGAATAAAGAAGACAAATTTCAGATAGGGATAGATACCATGGGATTTGACAGACATTAACAGAGTGTGGATACTTTGAATATGTGGTCAGGGTTGAGGTTTAATATTTAGGCAGATTCAAATGGGAGTCACTTCAAAGATTGTGGAAACAGCTAGTGTAGCACTGCTGAGCTGTTGAGAATCAGTGGTCATCAGTTTTGCCTGTACAGTACTTTAGAGAGTCCTGGAGAACATACAGAAGTTCTGATACTTGGGTCCTACTCCCAGAGATTTTAGTTAATTGGTCTGGGATCAATAACAAGCATCAGTCTTTATCTTTTCTTTTTATAAATGCATGGAGGATTCTGATGTAAGTCAAACTTGAGAATCATTGTACCAGATTATTTTTTCACATTTGGGAGTCCAATGAACAACATGAAAGATGATTATTTCCCCTTTTAAAGTTTGCTGTTTTCTGTTTATTAAACTCAAAAGTGATTAAATTTATTTTTATTATTACATATTATTTTAATTTTATAATTATATATATTTTTATTATATATTAATTTTATATATACTAGTTTAACTTTATTTTTATTATGTAATTCTAGTTTTTGTTATTTTAATTTTTTATTTTAATACTTTTATTATTATTGAGGAAGCTCTAATTTTGCTTTGTCATCCTTCAGTTATCCTCCTCAAACTTTTACCTGCACTTTTCTTTTTCCTGCCCCTTTCCCATCCTCTACACTTGCACATTCCTTCTCCATCATTTCTCAACCTAATCTTTTCTAGATTCTGAGACTAGATTTGATCACCCACATAAGACCTCAGCATTCTGCATTTCTTCCCCAAATTCACGTCTCTGTGTACATTCTACATGATCTGCTGATGTTTGTCTTCATCATGTATTCCAGGTAGCTTTCAGTGTGCCTGCTACATGGTAGATATTTAGTACTTTATAGGTAACGTTTTAATTAATGAATGGCATTACTAATGCTGAGGGTAAAGGACTATGTGGGATGGTAAGAAATTCATTTGTTTAATAGAAAAAATGTATTGAGTACTAATTCGAAAGCTTCCATTATGCAAATAACTTAGTATCCACAGTTCTAACAATGTTGTAAGCACCCCGATTTTGTTCTCAGAGTATAAATAAATACTCTGCTACTACAGGGAGGTGGAGGCACAAGACCATGTAACAGTTTGGAAAAATTACTTATCTATAACTAGTCTCAGTTTTTGCAACTGTAAAATGGGAATGGTATATAAATGAGATTTATTGTATTAATATCTCCATTCAAATATGGAGTTGGCCAAGTTGGGCAGTGTTTATAAAGTCATTACCTGTCTTTCTTCAGGACTGTCAGGCTCTGATCGCTTACTGATGAACACTCAAACTTCCAAATAGGCTGTGTCATTAGCCAGACTTCTTAATTTACATGCTGAAGAGAAGGAGGAGTGATGGTAGTGAATATCGATACTCTCTGTGAAAACTCCCAGAATTGAAGACAGTTGTCTTGTGTTCAGTGAGAAGTGAGCAAAGCTGTGTTAAGGGAGGTGCTACAAACAGGAGCCTTTTAGTAATAAATCCTGTTCAGCTCTGGGCCTGTCTATTCTGGACAAAAGGATCTCATAGGTGAGCTGTTTGTTGACTAAATAAAATGGCTATTTTGCTCCATTGAGATGAGAGCTTGCCATATTTGTCTTGGGACTGTCAGATGTTTTTTGTTGTTGGTGGCAGCCTGACTAATACTCAATTCAAGGTCATTTGTATTAGAGTATCTCTTTATACTAGCACTAACGTAATGTTCCTACTTATCCCGTGGATTGTCATTGAGCTGAAGGAAGAGGAGGGAGTGTGGCAGCATTCTGTGTCATTCACTTTTTCCTTGTCCCGAATGTTTGCATCAGAAGCTAAGACAGTGATTTCTGTTACTTACGGGTAAGATAGATAATTCAGCATAATTTATAGTAATGATAAATTATTGCCATTTTATGACTGTCTTTAAAACAGCAAATTGCCATGTCTCTAGAAGAGTTTGGGGCAACAGTGTGATTATAAAAGATGACTTTGATTATATGTATTTCCTGGTATGAATAACTTAATATGGTATGGGTTGGTAGAAATTACTTCAGAAGCAGATTGGTCTCTTAATAGGTTAAAGCTAACATGAAAACTAGTATTTCCATGTAAAAATTTCTTCCTGGCATTTTTGGGGTATTTTTTTCAAATCATTAATCCAGAGAAAAGTCAGTTGATAAAACAGGAAATAGGGGGAAAGTGTTACAATTCTTCCATAAGAATTAAAGCGGAACAGCTAGCATTAAAATATTACTGGTTTGAGGAAGCCATCAATGTCAAGTAGGAAGTGAGGACAGGAGACCCTGATTTGGTGGTGCTGACAACTCAGGCTGATGTGTGAAGAAGCAGGACACATGCTCAGAGGAGGGAGCAAGCAGTCCAGGTCTGATCTGTGGGTCTTGCAGGAGGCTGGCGCTACATTATGGAGTGTGTGTGAGGGGGGGAGGGGGGAGTATCTGCTGAAATGTAAAGAGAAATGTAAACATAATATTAACAAGTTTATATACAAAGTATATGAGTGATATTCCAAGGAGTAGTAAGTATTAGGAGCAAAATAAGTTCGTAAATTGGCAGTTTGAACTAAAGATTCTGTGTAGTGCTGCTAATTTACTGAAAGATCCAAATATTAGGTTCTTTGAAGCAGTACCTGATAAAATTCACTGTCATTTTTTGGTGTTATTTGCCAAAGTTCTTCGTAAATACTACTGAACATATTACTTCTTACTTGTTAAATAATTTTTAGAGTATCTACAGTAATGACTGAAAAGTATGAATAGTGGAAGTATTTAAAAGTAATTTAGGACTTCAAGGATTCTAGTTTCTCATTTCCAAACCCCCCAAATCGGTATCTGTTTTGAATTTGGAAACACAATCAAAACCTGTTAAACTGGGTTGTAGTTCAAAGTGGAAAGGTGATTTAGGACTCAACATTCAAACAATAATATATTCATATTTTATCTTCTCAGGAGAGGAGAATTCTGAAATTTCATAGTGTATTAGTGATTTTGTAGGTATTTGTGAGATGACAAAATTCTTGAATATTAAATTAATTCCATAAAGCCAGCATTTTTCAGGCATCATTGTGTTTGAACATTTTTGAGTCCTCAAGAACATTTTAATATTGTTAGTTTAAGAAAATTGTTTCCATTATATTGTGATTGAGTTTAAGTAATCTTGGGTAACTGAGGGGTAAAAGTATTTTCATTCAATTAAGAATATTATGTTTTGATCAAATGATAAATATCAGTTATGAAGGAATAGCACATCTGCTTAGTAAAATAGGTCTTTTCAGTCAGAAAATATGCTGTCCAAAATTTAAGGTAGGTGTTAGTCCAAGCATGAATACTTCTTATTGCAAGTTGAAGGTATAAAACTAGAGACCAACAAAATATAACTCACAGAAAATGGATTGCACACTCTTGTAAAATCTCTCATTTCAAAACTGAATCGACATAAACTTGGCATTAACTGCAATAATAGTTAAAATTATTTTTTTCTTAGAATATCACTTTAAAACATTAGTAATGGTATATCGCTGCCGCTACCATTGTAAAATCTGTATGGAAAAAGATACGGAAGTGTTTTTTTATTTGTTATTAAAGAAAAATATATATATTTTGCATAGGAATATTTTTAAAAACTAAGAAGGAGCAATGTTTTAAGTGCCTAGTACATGCTAGACAGAAATTATGTGTCTAGATGTGAACACTACCCCGCTAGAGCTTACAAATTTATGGGAGGATTTTGATATTAATACTGTAGTACATAAAGTAGTACCAGGTGATATAACTGCCCTTAAAACTAACTCATTTCATTTGGATTTTCTCATGTAGAATATGATATATTGTTACAGTCTTAATTATATAATACATTTGTAACATGTTGTAAAACAAATTTCAGTATTTGACAACAGGTCTGAAATTCACAAAAGAGCTCATTTTAGCTGTTTTCTATTCTTGAGAATGAGCTCTCATGAATGCATGCCAAAATGATGAGTCTGATCCATGGGTCTTGCTGGAAGCTGTTGCTCTGTTATGGAATGTGGTGAGGAGGGTTGTTTAATAATTTAAATAGCATTGCAAACATAATAAGTATTAACAAGTTTATATACAAAGTATATGAGTAATGTTCTAAGAAGTAATAAAATTATTAGAGGACCATGCTCTGGTACAGGTTTTCCAAAGTGTGTACCATCACTCCCTCTTACCTATAGACCTAGAGTCCTTCTCCCTTGCTGTGGATTGACCTGTGGTGACTCCCTGGACACCATGAAAGTAACTGGGATTGCTGGGCTCAGGCCATCAAAGTGTTAGCATCTTTCACTCTGTCTTTTGAAACAGCTGTCATGTAAAATGTTCAAATGTCCTATTGGAGAAGGAGACTATACGTTATGGCTTATAGCTAGATGACCCCCTACCCCAAAGCCTCATGCACTCATAGGTGCTTTTGGGAGTGAATGGATCATGGATGTGTTATACAGGATTAATCCACTGATTGCTTTAGCGTAGTTCTGGGCGTAAGTGATAGATTAACTGAAGAGGGAAGACTCACCCTGCGTGCAGGTAGTACCAACCAGTAGGCTTGTAGTCTGGGTGGAATAGAAAGGAAAAGACAAAGGAAGCCTTGCTGCTTCTTGCCTGCCACACCATGAACTGTTTTTCTTCTGCCACCCTCCTCTTCCATGGCACCATGCCTTGGAACCAGCCGACTATGGACTGAAACCTCTATAAACTGTGAGCTTAAATAAACGTTTCTTCCTTTAACTTGTGGGTGTTGAGCATTTTGTCCCACAAACTCTCTTAAGATACCACCTGGGAGGCCTAAAGCCATCTTGGATGTTTCATCCCCAGACATGCTTCTAGCTGAATGCAGTAGCTTGATTGAGTCAGAGAAACCAACAGAAAGACTACCCAGCTGAGCTCTAGCTAATTTACAAAATCATGAGGCATGACTATTAATCGTGATATTTCAGCTTGACTGTATTAAGAAATGCCTGGATTGGAACTCACTGTGTATCTCAGACTGGCCTCAGACTCACAGTGATCCTCCTATCTCAGCCTCCGGAGTGCTGGGATTACAGGAGTGCGTCATGACGCCCTGCACTACATGCATTTTTGAAGAGCTTCACTCTCTTTTGCTGCATTACCATTGGACTTTGCTTTCCAGTTTCTTTAGTCGTTCAGTGTAGACTCATACCAGGGACTCTCCAGTCAGCTTCCAGGTCTTGGATTGATGCTGCATCCTTTATTCCTCATTCATTCATTCATTCATGTGTTTATTCATTTAATTAATTTAGTGCCAGTATCAAACTCATGGCCTTGTGTTTGCTAGGCAAGCACTCTAACCACTGAGCTAAATCCCCAGCCCGCCTTGATTCCTCTTGTTCTGTAGCTTCTATCTTCTTGGGCTAAGCAGCTCCTGGATCCTTTGGCTCTCCAGTGCCTAGACAGCCATTGTGGACTTTCCTGCCTCTGATCCTGTATGTGTGTTTAGTAAATTGCCTTGTATAATTCTACACATACCTTCTATCAGTTTTGTTCATCTAGAGAAATGTAACCAATACATGAGGAGTAGTAAATTATTATTTTAAACCACTGAGTTTTGGGATGGTTGTTACTCAGCCGTGGATGACCAAGACACATAGTTTAGGTATGGTGTTATCCTGTGCTGAGCTGTGCAGGTCTCACGTCCCAATGGAACTGATCTGACTAGAGCAGTTTGTGATGACTCATACTCACAGTTTTGGCAAAATCACTTAATTTCCATATATAGTCATATTGAGAGGTATACTCTTTTGGCTTAGGAAATTTTATCTTCTTCACGAGGCATTTTATATAAAACCCTGACTTGAGCTTACAAAGCATTTTAACATGTTGGCAAATTTTGATTTTGCTTGCCTTGCTAATAATGAATACTTCAAGATAAAGATTACCATGTGGTCATCTTTGTAATTCTATTAACTGCATATGTTGCAGAAGTTATTCTAAGTACTTATTACAGTTTGCTAGTTTACAGCAAATATATTCTTAGAGTTCATCATATTATCTAAGATGTTCTTATTGAATCTTTTGGTTGTGCTATTGTGTATGTGTATGTGCATTTTAAAGTTTGATTTACGTAAATATTATGTAGATAAGTCTTGTGTGTGACCATTTTCTTAATTGTAAGGTATAGTATAGTCATAAAAGAATTTAATGAGAGCCAGGTATGGTGGTACGTGCCTGTAATGCCAAAAACTCTACAAGCCTGAGGCAGAAAGATCACAAGTTTGAGCTTAGCTTGGACAATGTAGCAACTTAGAGAGGAATGTAGCTAAGTGTGAAGTCCTTGGGTTCAATCCCCAGTAGTGGAAAAAAAAAATTCAATATAAGACCGTAAATAGAGTCATTAGAGGAATAAAGAATCTTGATGTGTTGTACTGTCTCTGCTCACATTAACTATTATGACAATTGTGGCTATTTGAATAGGAGTTGATGGTGTTGTATTGCAATTCATCATCAATTTGGAGACTCAGGAATTGACTGAAATGAGTAGAGATATTTTATCTTTAATAAAATTTTTTTGAATTTCTTTTTCTTTTCCTTTTTTTGTTAGTACATATTTGTGATACATAATGAGTACATTCATCATGGAGGTTGGTAAATGTACATATCCCATCTTAGTCCTTTTTACTTCCCTTTCCCTTTTTATCTGTTCTCTCTCCCTCCATGTCTTACTTTTCTCTAGTCACTGATACAAAATACCTGACACACAAAGTTAAAGGAGGAAAGTTTATTTCAGTTCACAGTTTGTAGAGGTTTCAGTTCCTAGTCAGCTGACTTCAAGGCAGGACAGCGTGGCAGAAGGGTATCACAGAGGAGAAACAGTTCATGGCATGGCAGGCAGGAAGGCAGCAAACAGCCAAAACAGCAAGCAGCAGCAGCAGCAAGGCTGCCTTCTTTCTGTCCCTTTATATTTCATGTAGGCTATGTGCTTATTGAGTGGTGCCACCCATACTCAGGATAGGTCTTCTGTTATCCATACCCTTAATCCCAGTATTACACCCTTAATCCACATTCACACACCCTAATCCAGCCACCTTTGAAACTCCTCACCTGTGACCATATGAGGAGTTTCAAAGGTGGCTGGATTAGCTACATCTAGAGACAAGTCATAACATTCCACCCCTGGCCCTCAGAAGACTCCTGTGCATTCTTTAATGCAAAAGGCTTTTAGTTCATTTCTAAGAGTTGCCAGAGTTCTAATAGTTTCAGCACTGCTGAAAAGTTCAAGTCCAAAGTCTCCTCTGAGATTTGAGGCAAACTCTTAGCTGCAAGCTCATTTACAAATGAAAAGAAAGTTAAACACTTCCAACATACAATGGCACAAGATAAACATTTCCCTTCCAAAGTGTACAAATAGGGGATAGAATGGAATGGGACCAAAGCAGTCTAAAATCAAGCAGAGCAAACATTAAGTTCCACAATTCCACCAGCATCTGGAGTAATCTCTGGCAAGTTGTGAATTCTCAAAGGCTTGGGTGGCTCCGTTTCTATGGCACAGCCAGTTGTTGTAGCTCCCATGGCTTCTCTTTTGGACCAGCTTTGCTCACTCCTTGTGTCATTTCTCAGACGATCCACTTTCCTGGCTTCTCCAACCTTCTGAAGTCTCTGCACCTTCCGCTTTATACTTACAGCTTCCCAAGGTGCCCTTTCAGGGGAATACTGTCTGGCCTCCCACACCTTCTGAAATCTGGGTAGAATCCTTCCTGACCCTACAACTCTTGCAGTCTGCATGCACCTAAACCAGCACCATGTGGGTGATGCCAAAGTCTGCCGCCAGATGGAGCAGTAGCTAAGAGTCCTTCTCTCTTGGTTGTAGGGGTCAAGTGCCTGGATTGCTTACTGCTTTGAACCCAATCCTGAGGAACAAATTCCTTAGGCTACTGCCATTCTGGACTATGGTGCTCTTTGGCTCTTTTCTCAAAGCAAAGTCTTTCACCTTTGCAATTTTGAGGCTGCAAAGGGTAGAGTCCTGCTGTTTTCTTGTGATGTCCCTAGGCCATCTTTTCTGTTGTCCTCTTCCTCTTCAGCAACCAAGTTCTCCTCTGCTCCTTCTTTGCTACTGGAGCTTCCATTCTGGCCAAACTCAAAATGCTTTAAATCATTCTGCTGGGCTCTTTGCTCATAGATCTGGCTGAAAGTCTCCAACAGTAGCCATGCCACTGCTTCAACATTAGACTTCCTTAAAATTTCTTCTGCAAGATTAATTAGTCTGCCATCCTCATCCCAGTCTTGGGCAGGTTGGGCAAGTTGGACAAGAGCAAAATGCAGGTACATTTTCTGCCAAAGTACAATATACATGGTCTAGAGTCCAACAGCCAATGCTGTCCTTGTTCCTAACTGAAACCTCCTGAGCCTGATCTTAGCTGGCTTCATTTCTATTAACATTCTGGTCACCTGAGCTCTGACCAGAATTTCTCATCAAGTTTGGCTTACAGCATTCCAGGGCTGCTTCTTCAGTTAGCATCTCTAAGCCTTTCCAAACTCTACCCACCAGCCAGTTCCAAAGGCTCCTGAACCACATGGCCAGGAAATATCACAGCAGCGGCACCGCTCCTAGAACCAAAATATGTCTTAGTTACCTTTCTCTGGTTATTGAGACAAAAATACCTGACACCAAAGTTAAAGGAGGAGAAGTTTATTTCAACTTATTGTTTGTAGAAGTTTCAGTCCTTAGTCAGCTGGCTTCAAGGCAGGGCAGCATGGCAGAAGGACATTGCAGAGGAGAACAGTTCATGTGGCAGGCAAGAAGGCAGCAAGCAATCAAAACAGCAACAGCAGCAGCAAGCCTGCCTTCTTTCTGTCCCGTTATATTCTATTCAGGCATGCCTATCAACTGGTGCCACCTATACCCAAGGTAGGACTTCCATAATCTACACCCTTCATACACCCTAATCTACCCACCTTCAAAAATTCCCACCTAACCAAGATACATCATGTATAGGTACAGAATTAATGTAATGAATGTGACCATTGTATATAGAATGTACCAATACATGTTCTTGGTTTAAAATAAAATTTAAAAAAAAAAAAATTCCCACCTGTGATCACATGGGGCTTTGTGGGGACATCTGGATACAAGCCATAACACTCAATCAGTGTCAGAGATTTTCTTTAGAAGAGTTCTTCCTGCTGAAGAAGGAAGTGATAGTGCTTTCCTGGCTGCCGTCTTCAAGAAGGTACTCATCTTTTTGATCTGCTCCTCTCTCACACAGTTCCAAGGTACTTCATTATGTTTTAAATATGAAGTGTCCCCTAAAGACTCATGTATTAGCGGTTTTATCCCTTGTGTAGCAATATTCAGAGGTGGGATCTAGAGAGGTGATTGGATCATGGGACTGTTAACCTCATCAATAGATTAATCCAGTGATGAATTTATAGGTGAATGACCTGTTAGTGTGGGCCCCAGTTGGAGGAGGTAGACCAATGGGGGCATGCCTTCAAAGGGTATATCCTGTCCCTAGTACCATCCTTTGTTTCTCTGGCTCTTCTTGCTTTCTGCTTCCCAGCTACCATGAAGTGAGCAGCTTTTTTCCACCACCCCTTCTATAATGATGTTTTTCCCTTGGAGCCAGCTGACCGTGGACTGAAACCTCTGAAAACATGAGCCACAATATTTCCTCCCTTAAATTGCTCTTAAGTATTTGGTTACAGCAACCAAAAGCTGACTAATACATGATTGCTGCTCATCCAGGCATCTGAAGTCATCAGCAGTAACTAAATTAGAAAATAATTCATTTCCTTCCTCTCGCCCTTATCACCCTTATGCCTCAGCCTCTCAGGATCCTGAGATTTTAGTCATGTGCCACCACACCTGACTTTATTTTAAAAATGTTTTAAATGTAGCAAAATACACAAAATATTTACCTAACTGCTTTTTAAGTGTGCACTTCAGTGCCATGAGTACATTCACATTGTTGTGTACCTACTATCACCATCCATCTCCATAACTCTTTCATCTTGCAAACCTAAAACTCTGTTCTCATTAAACATTAATTCCCCATTGCTCTCTTCCCAGACCGCCTAAAAATTTGACTATTCTTGGAAGTTCTTATAAGTGGAAACATACAATATTTATCCTTTTGTAACTGGCTTATTCGGTTAGCATAAAGTTCTCAAGGTTCAGCCATATTATAGCATGTGTCAGAATTTCCTTTCTTTTTAGGGTTGAATGATATTGCATTGTATGTGTGTTGTGTTCATCCTTTTGTCTCTTTATTAGACACATGGGCTGTCCCTCTGGTTATTGTGAATAATGCTACTCTGAACATAGGTTTGCAAATATTTTTTTAAGACATGACTTTCAATTCCTTTGAATATGTACTCAGAATTGTTGGATCATATAGCTTCTATTTTTAATTTTTTGAGGAACTACTGTTTTCTATAATGCCTGTACCATTTCAAATTTGTGCCAGTAGTACACACGTGTTATTCTTTTGGTTTTTTTTGTTTGATTCATTCATTCATTTTATAGCTGTTGTAATGGGTGTGAGGTGTCTCTTAAAATCAAGGAAAACCTTATGGAGAAGCCTTCTTGCCACCTTCACACATTTCATTTGTTAGAGTTGAGTGTCTTGTCTGTGTGAGCTGGTTGCTTGAAGGGGATGGAGTTGACCTAGGGCAACTATGATTGGAAATGAAGCACTGCTTCCTTGAGCACATGGTACTATATAGAGTGAACATTGGAACAGCTTATCTTCTATTCTGCCTATAGGCCAGTACTTAACTGAGATGTTGATTTATATATTTTTATATGTCATTTTAATGGTGCTGTTGATTTAAATGTGCCTCTATGTTTATATGTTACTGTAGCCTCTATTATTGTGGAAGAAATAATCCTTTATTAAAAATGATTCCTTTCAGCATTTGTTTGGGTTTTTATTCCACGTATAGTGATTTTCATGGTATTGATCTCATTGTAATTTTCTTTCCTATCATTTCATCTTTGGTGCATTATTCTTTTTTAAATTCTATAGTTAATTTTGCATTTCAAAATTTTACTTTTTCTTTTTTAATCTTTTCTGTTTATGCTAGAAAATAGCTATTTATATTTTTTCTCTGAACTTTTTTAGTTTGCTGAAACCTAGTTTTTCTGTACTTTCCAAATGTTTACTATTCACATTGTAAAGCTTACTTTATATTCTTTTGTGACCCTTTCTGATACATTTAAAATCTATTTGATTGGTTTTGAAAATGAAAATCGGAGGATACAGAAGTGTTGTTAGGCATAATTTAAAAAAATTCTTCTCCATGTTATTTCTGATTGCTGCTGAGAGGCCTTTCTGTGATCTGAAAGAGGTGTTTAGATGGAGTTCTTTATGCAGACTTGACTGTAGGCCAAAATAAACAGACTGATTTCAGGCTGTCTGCTTTGGTATATGACATGGCCAGACATCAGTGGAAACATCAGAAAGGGTTCTGAAATAGCAGAAAAGGAACAAAAGGCTGATTCATCAGTGATTAATCATTCTTATATTGAATGCTTCAGCTTCAGTGTGGTCAACAGCACCCATGGAATTCTGTAGGACTTTGTCCAAAAGAAAGTATTTGGTATTTCTGTTACAAAAGCACTACCAAGAAAAAAAAAAACAACTGGAATTAGCAGAGCTGCATTTACAAAATCATACACTACTGAAAACCCCAAACTTCCAAGGTTTTCAAAGCTTCCTGACCAAACTAGTAAATGTTATTTTACGATAGTCTAGCAGTTCAGGGGGATGCATATGGGTACATGTGGTAGTGACTTTGCTACCACTGGACTGCAAGGAATACAGATGATCTCATCAGTTACCCACAGCACAGCACAAAATACTGGACTCTTTTCACTGAACATCTGTTTTTTTAAAATATCAAATGTCAGTGGATTAGACATAGTCAATAAAAAATTATCACAGAATAATTTTAGTAAGGGGTTTTTAATGCCTCCTAGAGGCAGCAGGAGGTAAAATAATTCTGATACTCATCAAAAAATTTCGTTTCTAAAGTTGTCACATGTGAAGTTTTGCCCCATCAGAGTACAAAGTAGTTCCTTAAGGGTGATGTGTT
>PVJO010008181.1:0-76849 GCA_004026905.1 Hystrix cristata | reverse complement strand
CATTGTTTTATTGAACATTTTATTTAATAGCGTTTCCCCAAGGGTAGTACTGAAGAAGTACCGTGTCATGAGTATGCCCTGGGATGGGTGGGTTCTACCCCCGCCTTTCCATTTGCAAACTACTACAGCATTTTGTTCTTGGAATAAGCCCCGATGTCTTTTATGCATTATTTAGCATAAATGCATAATTTAGTTTTTAAATCTATCTCTTCTGTTTTCTCCATAGCCCATGGCAACTTACATCACTTAGCCTCCCTCGATCATTTTCCTGATACAAATGGATATTGCACCGAGAAGACTTTGTCTTTCTAATCGGTGGGAGTGCTGCGCGTGTGTGGCACACAGGGGCCATTGCTGTCCTGTTCACCATTGTGGCCCTACTGGCCTGAGGGCAGCCAGCTTCGCTCCGCTCGCTGACATGTCGCAAGGCCTTCTCTGCTTGCTTGGCACCAGCAGCGCTGTAAATGCAGACATGAACCGAGTCCAGTGGCAGGGTTCAGGCAGGAGTAGCAGCCATCCACGTATGCATATTATGCTTCTGTCTCTTTAGCCATTTTGATCGTGTGAAAATGTAAAATTTCCTGCAGCAGTCAAGATTTTGCCTGCAGATTTCTCATAGACAAGGATGCCAGTCTGAGAAACGCTGGTCTGTAGAACACTGGGCAAGTATCTGATAACCAGGGAGCCCCTCCTTTTTCATTCTCAGAAAAGATGTAACACTTCTGAGACACTGGCCTACTTCTCCCTCTTCTTCTGCCTCGATCTGCTCTCTGCACCTTTGATAAAGTAATGCCCTTGTTGTTTCTACATGAAAGGACTTTCAAAAGACTGTCTAGACAGCGTGCAGGGACAAGGCCTGAACAGAGTTCAGTTCGGTGGATGGGGCAATTTGCAGTTTCACATAGTACTGGAATTGCCTTTAACTTTCTCTCTTCTACTGCCCCACAGCTTCTTTGACTTGTGACTTTGTCTCCGGGCCCTGTTGCAGTCCCCGTGCACCATGCCTGGCCTGTGGAAGTGCTCGGAAAGTATTCGAGGAAAGAACAAGTGGATGTTAGTATAAAAAAGTGCTTAGTGGTGTGATGTACCCCAGGTGACACATCCAAGGGTCCGCCTATAGCTTGTCGCCGTGACAGATTAGCTGGTGTGGTAGCGGACTCGCCCCTGGTTTGTTCTCACCTGGAGCATCAGGCTGTCTGCCTTCACTGCGTAGGGAGAGCCATGGAAAGTTTCCCAGCTAGCGCACTTCCTCCAGTGCCCTCCCCCTTTCCTCCCCTGGCCCCGCCATCCTTGTGACTCAGTTGAGCTGTGATGTTTTTCTTGTTCACAGGAAACCTGTAGGCCACAGTCCGGAACATGCATTTTTGACCCTTTCATGAAGCTCTCTCCTGTGAAGGCAGTTGGGAGAGAGCGCAGACTGTTTGCTTTTTGGTTTTGTTCTATTTGCTGGATTTCATTGTGAGAATTAACTGAGGAGGGAAACTCTTTGGAGATAGCTTTTGATGCTCCGCCATCAGCACACATTGTTGTGTTGTAACTTGTAAACCTTATACAAGTACTTTGGATTAGGTAATTGTTCATTTTTCTCAAAGGTGATGTTTTCCTAATTTAGCTTTTTAAAGCCAGTATTTATATCTCTTATCAAAAACACCATTCAGCAGATAAGGGGCTCTCAGACACATGATCCCTCCCTGGAGAAAAGCGTCCCCTCTGGTTCCAGCCTTGACGCTGCAGGAAGGTACGTGGGAGGCAGCAGTTCCTCCACACACACGTCCACCACTCACTTCTTCAAAGTCTTTTTAAAGAATATTGATTAGCTCTGAAAGTAAAGGATAGTAAAGAAAACTGGCCAATACTGAAGAGTCCATGCTTCACATACTAACATATTATGTCAAGTGGACCTAACAGGAAGAGACCCAGGACCAAACTCTGTATCCTCCCTTATAAGCTGCATGGCTAAGAGCAAATCACTTCCTATGAATTGGGGAATTTTTCATCTAAAAAGTAAACCTTGTCTTCTACCTCATTGCCTTCAAGTTAGTAAGCAATTTCCTAACTTGGAATTAGGAACTCTAAAATGCAGTGGGACTTCAAGTAGAAAATCAAGATGCTCTGTAGATAAGAACTAAATCTAAATAAAGGCATCAAAGACTGATTTCACTTAGTAGCACACTCATTAGAATATACTGTCCTTAGCACTCAGAGTAAATTGTGCGTTTCGTTGGCATCCATATTCCAATCAGTACCATAGTTAATGTTGTTATTTTTTTTTCTTCATCTTATAAAAAGGAATACAGTGTGCTTTGAGATGGTGTGAGGTAAATGAGAAAAGCAACTGGGAAAATTTTTATTAAAAGTGGTTCATATGACAAGTTGAAAATAGTAACATGAAGATAACTCAAAACAGAAAAGACAAGACTGGGGTTATGATACATAACTATGGTAAAATAATGGTAGAAATCACATTGCTGTGAGATATACACACACACACACACACACACACACACACACACACACACACACACACACACACACATATATGGTATAGGTATATACGTACACAAGGGTATGTATATGATCTCTTTTACCAACCGTGTAACTAAGAGTCTTTCAGTTCTTCACTTATTTAAAAAGCCATATGCTTTTATACTGAAGTCGTAAGGCCTAGAGACTATCTGCTTCCAAGTAAGAATGAGCTCATCACACTTAACTTAAAGGTAAATTCTCGCGCAAAGAGATCACATCCTTGTGCATCCCTTTTTCGGACCGCAAGGGATGAACCCTGCTTTTTAGAGGAACAGGGGAGCAGCCTAAAACTGCTGCTTGGGTTCGGGCTCACAGCTGGCCGTAACTCCAAGTGGGTCTGCTGGGTGGGTGGTGCTGCTGGAGCTAGTGGTACTTAGGCAGCAGAATGTCCAGAAGACCGACTGTTCTCCTCCTGGCAGTGTTAGAAGTAGGAGGTGTGGATGTCCACACGTCCTTCTTGCAGGCAGGACCAAGAGTCTCGGGGATCTTATTCCTGGGGTGTCTCAGAGTGGCTGCCACTCCATAGGCCCCAAGAACTGCTGTGGCCATTATGGACAAATGTGCTCGGCCACTCAGTTACCTTCTCAAAGCCTTTCACGTATATTCTGAGCTGTTCTTTTGTCTAAATAGGGAGAAGATCCAATTTATCAGAACAGAAGGGACCCCAGGATTGGTGCGGCTCTCGAGTGACGCAGACCTCGTGATGTTGCTGAGGTAGGTGACACTAGGACCCAAGGTGACAGTCTCCTGTTGTCAGCTGCGATGGAGCGTTCTGGAAAGCACCATGGCCGTGTTGGTAGCCTCGGAATGTCTCCTGTGTCCTTCTAGACTTAAGGAAATACTTGTGTTGCAGATTTAGGGTGCTGCTGTAGTGAGCCTTACTTCGTTTTGCCTTTGTCTCCCCACTATAGAGGATGTGGTGTGGAGGGAATGCTTACAGAGACTAAAATGTCACACTCAGAATGGAGTGGGAGGGGAACCAAACAAGGGACTCACAGCTCGCCCCTCAGTGTCGAAGAGAGGTCATATTTATATTTTCTTTCAATTCTTTTCTCAAATGTGCTTTGTGTCCTTTTGCTGATTCAAGATATTATTTATTTACTTTGTGGTTTTGAGAGTTTAGGCTGGGAAAGCAGATCAGAAAGTTGAAATTGGGTCCCTGTACTCACTGCCAGCTTGATAGCCCTTCATAAAACCGACCAGTTGTGTTTTCTTTCACGATGGTTAGATGGGCTTTGGTTTTATATTTTAGTGTAGTGTGGAAGGGAAACTGTCAGGCTTTCGAAAGATTTTCTTATTTTTAATGCTATCCCTCCAACGTAGGAGTCCAGAGTTAAAGAATGCTTTGCTCTGCTCAGTGGCTGGGATGCCCACCACTGAGGTCGCCGTGGAATTACAGGATGTCACCCCACGTCTGTAAGGCTGTTTTGTTTATCCCCGAGTGCTAACAAGCCCACTCAAGTTTCTCATGAAGTTCTCGACCTGGCCATTTCCGGTTCTCCACTTGATAGTTACCATATTACTTGCTATATTTCTGACTGCCCCCCTGATTGTTAGCAAAAAAGTCATTTCCCTTTATTGTGTAGTTGAAACATAATTTGAAAGGATGCAATTGCTCTCCGTAGATAGTTCTAGTCATTTGATTCTGAACAATGCCTCTAGGAGGCTGTCCCATCTTGGTCTCCGGCAGGTCCCTCCTGTGAGCCACTGAGCCAGATCCGAAAGCAGCACATGGGGCGCTACGTGGCCCTTCCACTTGCACCAGGGGATGTTCCCATCCAAGTTTGCTTTTGTAACATTTTTGTTACAAAATGCTGAGTAGAGTAGACTGTTGTCTCATTCTAGATATGTAAATTTGTTTCATTTAAACTATGAGCTCTGCTTTTGGAATTAGTAAAATAATGCTCATGATCATCATTCACCTCTCCTTATTAAATCACCTTTAGGTGCATATTCTTAAATATTTTTTTACACCAGAGCTTAAAATATCCGACTTTCATAAACACCACAGTTTGCATGAGTTTCTTTGTTTTGTGGTCTAATTAAAAAATATTTGAAAACTTTATAGGAGGCACAAGGCCACATTGTCCCGTTTGGGGTTAAGCGTGTTCTCTGAAGCTTTGTGGATCATGAGAGGGGCGAGAAATTGGCTCATGTATGACTGCTCTGTGATGATTACATACAAATGATACTTTCAGTTCTAGACCTTTATTTTGCTTGAGTGACCAAATACATTTATTATTTTAATAATAATACACAAAGATATAATATATGTGCCTGCTTAATAAGTAATATTTAATGATTATTAAAAATATGGGTGTTTTATTCGTATCTTCAGTTCTTTATTTTTTATAGTGTTTTGGGTTGGAGCCATTTCAATCAGTGCCTGTAAACTCAGTGTACTTGTGGCATACAGAGTAAAGATTGGTATCTGTGTCTGTAGTTTGTCTGTTTGTTAAAAAGGAAAATCATTCCTGGCGAAAATGTGCTTTTTCGTCAGCAAGCTACAGTGTACGTCCAGGGCAGTGGTGGTGAACCTGTGGCACACGTATTACTTGTTTTTCTTTGAAGACAAAAGATGTTAATGTGTGAGTTGTTCTTTCTAAACGAAAACCTCAGTATTTGGGTTGCAGTGTTGGCACTTTGATAAATAAGTGGGTTTTGGGTTACAGTTTGGTCACTCGGTCTCTAAAAGTTTCGCCGTCACTGCTCTAGGACATTATTCAATTCAAAATAAGTCCCTGTAAAGTTATTTTCAAATATGATAAACACAGATATTTCTAATATTGTAAACACAAGAACTTTAAAGTGATCTTGCATTTTTATTGATTATTCCATGTAAATAACTCAATAACTCCCATCATGTGAAGTAAGTACTTCTCTCAGATCTCATTGATAAATTAGGCCACATTAGAAAAGATGTTTATATAATGCAAGATGGCACATACAAGGATGAGGGGTAATAACTAGAAGAACAACATTTGGAACACATAAAACGAAGACCACAAATAGATGAAGAACCCCCTTAAATTATTTTAAAAGAAGAGAACCCAAAAGAAAAATAAATGGGGATAGAAAAAGATCAAAGAAACTGAAGCATGGCCAGAAAACTCATGGAAAGATGCTAGTAGTCTTGAGCTGCAATTTCAAATCATGAGATACTGCTTCACACTATTAGGTTTGAAAAATCCAGAATTCTGATTTGAGGAGAAACGGGAGTGCTCCTACTGTTGGGGCTGGGTGGGACTGCAGTTTCTTTAACTTCTTTGGCATACTAATTGATGATCTCTTGCATAGCTGAAAGGGCACAAGCATTTGACTGAGCAGCTTTTTCTTAGAGGTATACACCATGTTTACACTAAAGAAATTTTTACACATTCATAGAGAGGACGTTCATTGTACCCTTGTACCATTGTTGATAAATGCACACAGTTGGGGAAAAAGTAAATATTTGTCAAAAGAGATATGGAGAAGTAAACTGATTTATTCATTAAATTACCTGGTCTACAGCAGGCAGAAGGAACAAACACTATAGATCCTAGTTATCCACACAACCGTCAGAACTAGAACAATATTTTTGAATGAGAAAAGATCTCAAGAATGCCATGTACTTATAGAATATTTATGTAATTTTAACAGTGCTTGAGGCAGAATTGCATATTATATCTCTGAATATATGTGTGCTACAAAATATAGAATCATGGAAGAACAATAATTCCATCAACCCTGGTAGAGGAGAAGAAAGGAACCTCTGATGGAGCAGGTTGGAGTGAGGGGTCGACCTTCTTGCTCATGGGGAAACACCTTGTGACTAATGCAGGTATTTTGCTTCCTGTCTCCCCAGCTTATTTGAAGAAGAGATAATGTCATATGTGCCTCCACATGCCTTACTCCACCCCAGCTACTGTCAGTCCCCACGCGGCTCCCCCGTGTCCTCGCCCCAGAACTCACCAGGTGAGTCCCCTGCTGCCCCATGAGCGCCCTGCAGAGTGGGTCCTGCGTCAGTCCCCTGTCTGTCCCAGGCACAGGATGGGAACTCGGGGTGCATCTTCAGGGCTAGCACGGGTGCTTCTTCTGTAGTGGTTACCATCCCTTAAAAGTGACTTGTTCCCATAGGGGCTTGTTTCGACAGGTAATGAGTGGGCAATAAAAGTTCGTAGTGGATGCACTCAAATATGGAATTTACTTTTCATGATGTTAGGTAGAATCAAATATATCTTGGAAAATGTTAGAGTACAAAGTACTGTGTTAGTTTTTTGAATTTACAAAGTCCTAGCGGGGAGGCAGATTGGATAGACAATAAAAGGTGAAATATCACTGTCAAGAAATAACATAGAATTTATGTAAAATGAAATGTAAACAATTCAGTGTAATGGCCACGGATATTTGTCCCTGCGGTATGAACTGACTGCATTACATGGGAAAAAGCAAAGCAAAGATGGAGCAGGAAGAGTGGAGAGATAAACTAAAACTTGTAAATTGGCCTCTTCTTGAAAGAGGTAGATGTGAATTAAGAAGTGAAGGGGTGAATGAATGAATGGCAAATGAAGAAATGGCGGGAAAACGGAGCATAGCAAATGAGTGTCTCTTAAAGTGGAGTTGATGTTAACCGAATATCGACTATATTTATTCTAATCACAGGGAGTGTATTGTTCACAGTTTAACAGCTACCAGAATTTAAGACTATTTCAGCAGAAACCAAACTTCAAGTGTGTCACTGGAAGCCATTGCAGGTTGTTTGATAGGTAGCGTGTTTTCCCCTGCTGCTGTGGTGGCAAAAGCTCCACCCTAATTGAATACCCAAACAGGAAAAGGCCTATTAGCTTGTTCATATAGTAGAGATTTATTGGGCATCCAACTATGATCCAAGCACGGAGCCTGACCTGGCCTGTCTCTGCCTTTGAAGCACCCGTGCGGGGCGGTGAGTCAGTGCGACTCTGTGGAGCGCCGTCCTGTAGTGAGAGCCACCAGACGCGGGTGTGGGAGCGATTCTTCCAGCAGGCCAGGCTGGGTGTGGGAGGCTGTTGCCTTGGCCCTGAGATGTGACTGGTAAAAGGCTGCACTAAGTGTGGTGCAGAAGGAGACAAGGGAACGTATTCAGAGAATGCACAGGACGTGGCTACATCAGGACTTTGAGCCTGGTGGGGAAATGATGAGGCCGATTCTGGGTGCTCTTGAGCCACGCCACCAGGCAGACGTTAGCACCATTTACCAAGAAAGGAACGTGGCTGGACTGGAGGGGAGTGTGAAGTGGCTGGTGTGGGGCCTGTATTGTCAGGAGACATTGCGGCTGTCCACGGAGATCCCCAGACACTGGCGGAGGGCAGAGGAATTCACCACTAGGAATTCAGGGCACAAGTGGCCACTGAAGCCCAGAACGCAGATTAGAGGAGGTAGGGAGGACCAGAGAGTGAATGAATATGGAGGATGGGCCATGAGGAGTCCTGGCGTTGGAGGGATGGACCGAGGTGCAGGAGTGAGCAAAAGGAGGCCAGCTAAGAATTCTGGAACCAGACTGGGAAGTCCTGGGGAGCCAGGTGTCAGGAGCTGTGGCTGACAGAGCCAGATCCTCCTGGGTCCAGGAGGGACGGAGTCTGAAGAGAAGCCGTTGGCTTCGAAAATTGTGAAGTCTGAAATCGCCAGGGAGCAGAGGGGAAGGGTATGAAAAAAAAAGCAGAACGAAGATGTGTTATTTACAAGGAATGTAAACAGTATGTACTGCAGGCCTGTTCTAATAAAATGATCTTAAATTTATAAAAAAAAAATTGTAACACACCTTAATTCTTTTTTCATCTCTCCTCCTGCCCCCCTTCTTCCATCTCTTGGTCCCCTTCCCATTTGCAAAAGATCCGTCTTCTTTTTTCTTATCATCTTTCTTTTATTTTGTTGTTTATTTATACTTTGGGTTTCTCATACAAGAGAAACCATGTGATGTTTATGCTTGTGTGTTTGATTTATTTCACTTAACATTGTGGTCTCAGGGTGCATCCATTTTCCTACAGATGACTCAAGTTTATCCTTCTTTATGGTAGAGTAGTGCTCCATTGTGTATAAATGCCACACTTTTGTTATCCTTTCATCTGTGTATGGACTGATAGGCTGCTTCCAAGATTTAGCTATTATGAATTGTGCTCCTGTAAACACGGGTGCGCCTGTGTCACTGTGATTCGATGTCTCTGACCCTCTTGGGAAGATGCCTAGAAGGGAGGATGGAGCCGTGGGGGTTATTGCTCATGGCAGCCAAGGCTGACCTTTGCAAGCCTTTCCTGGGGCCTGTGCTCCCTGAGAAAAAGGCAGATCTCCAGCTTCCGTCTCCTCAGGTCTGCAAAAGTGTGCTCTTGAAGCCTGGCCAGACATTTTTGAAATCGTGCAAACATGCTAAATTTGGACCAAGTTCTCATCTTCATGTAGGATCGCAAAGCACGCAAGTAATCCATGGTGGTAATAAAACACGGTTTGGGAACCTAGATTTAGCATTGAACATTTTCCAAAGACATGTGCAATCTGAGCATATCTAAAATTGCTGCAGTGTCTGTGGTGGTCTCTTTGGGAAGAATCACCCCCACATTTCTGGCCCGTGGACCTCACGTCCAGGCCGAAGGGCAGGACTCACTACCCTCACTTTGCCCATGAAGGAATCTTTTGTTTCTTAATAAAACAGTTTCCTCATCTACGAGTATTCCTGGAGGTCTTGTGAAAGCAATATTTCAAACAGATTGTTTTAATAGAGTGATCTGATCCTTTTTCTTGTGACTACGATTTCACCCTTTTTAGTGGTGTGAGAATAATACTGTGAAAATTATGACAATAATAAATTTTAATGGCCTCCATTCAGAATGCCTGCGAACCTGGTACTCCTTCCACTCTTCTCATCATTCCAAGCACATTTACATGTCTTTCCAAGTACAAAGAGAGAGGGGCTTTGGAAACTTTGACTCATTGCTTTCTGCAGCTGCTAAAGTGCTCGCCTAAAATTTGTCAAAATTCTGGAATGTGAAGGTTTATTTTTCTAGCACCATCATCATGCCAGTCCCAACCTCAGTTATGCCATATGGTTTATTGTGCCAAAGAGGGAACTCAGATGTTTATTTAAGCTGCACATTTCTAGGAATTTAAATTCAATCACACCTAATTTGTCTAATATTTTTGGAGATGTGCTATTTTACATGAATTTTCCAAGGAACCAAAGCTGTGGCTTTCGCTGCATACGAATGCGTTTAACCTACTCTTCACTGAAGCTCTGTGAGTATGTTGTGTCTCTCCTTGCTTTCACGAACACAGTGGCAAGGCTGTTTTGTGGTTTGAGGGGATCATTGGCCGATTGATTAGGTAGAGAGCTGTGGGTACTTGACCAGAGCGGGACCAGCGGGGCTAAGCCCTGCGTGGACTGACAGGCCGGGCAGGATAGAGCGGAAGGGGGCGCGTTCCTTTGTGATAAGGTGCTTCTTTGCCAAGGTCTGAGAAATCAGAGCAGCCAGTTGTTGTTTTCAGTAAACTGTGTGTGCGTGACTATCCACAAGCTTGAAAAATAACCCGAAGCCTTCTGCTGCTCTCAGAGAATGAAGCAAACATGCAGGACTTCAGGCCTCATGCTTTGTGTCAGCTATTTCAATACGAGGATTTGTGTTTCTTGGTTTTGTCCCCTGAAGTTCCAGCACTGAGCCGTGTTCCAGAAGACAGAGCCTCCCAGAAATCTTTGTAATGCTTGATGACTTGTTCTTGAATGCGAACAGAACGTTTCAAAAAGATCGTGTGTGTGTGTGTGTGTGTGTGTGTGTGTGTGTGTGTTAGAAGTGAACCAGGGAAACGGTGGGCTTCCAGGCCGCCCTGGGACCAAGGCCCAGAGCTGGAGCTGTGCTGGTCAGGCGGAGCTCTGAGCCCGTCCGGTGCAGAGCGGTCCTCAGAGCCTGCTGGGTTCCCAGGGACACACCCACCGTCGCAAGGACCCAGGCTTGAGTCTGAGCCCAGCATCTTCCTGGTGTCTTCCGAGATGACGTTCGTCAGTTTGCATGTGATGATGCAGTTTGGTAACAGTATATGGAAAGAGAACACTCCTCTGTGACAGTGCTTGTGGTCTGCCTGGAAGTGACCTAGAGAAAAACCCTGATAACTAGCACTGAGGTCTTTTCCTGCCAGTAATTAGCATAACACCACCCATCCATGAAGTCAGGTCTTACCGCAGTCGCTTGTTAGATGGAGCGTTTACCTTTGTGCCGCTGATTTCCGTTTGTAAGACTGTGAAGCTCGTGTAGGCGCTGTCTCTGTGAGAGGGTTGTATCCTAGAACTTCCCCTGCAGGTGTGGTTCCTCTCCAGGTCCCGTGCTCAGTCTTCTAAGAACACTTTTGGTTTCCAGAGTGGAAATAACGTCCTTCCTGTCCTGGATCTTGGCTTTAGCACATGACTTGAGTTAGAATTTGACTAGAAATTCACTTAACCCAGCCACCCCCCTTCTAGGTGTCTTCCTGAAGAGTTAAAGACATCATACCACAGTGACATGTGCACACGCATGTTTATAGCAGCCCAACTCGTGAGAGCCAGATTTTGGAAATGGCCTACATGTCCATCAACAGATGAATGGATAGAGAAAACATGGTATTTACAGCCAATGGAGTACTACTCTACTATAAAGAAGAATAAACGAGTCATTTGTAGGAAAATGGACGTACTTCGAGACCATAATGTTAAGTGAAATAAATCAGACATACACGTTCAAATATCACATGGTTTCTCTTATATGAGAAACCCAGAGTAAAAATAAAGAGGAAAATCAAAGATAGATAACAGGAAGTAGGGAGACAGGCCTTTCTCAGAGGGTAAGGGACTCAAGAGATGGAGGTAGAAGGGGGGAGAGAGAGGATGAAAAATGAATTTGGATGTGTTATGTACATGTGCCAACTCCACACGAAGAGTGTGAGCATTATGTACTGTGCACATGGACTGATAAAATATGAAAACACAAAGAATGTGACAAGGTCTGTGATTGCTAAATGGTGAAGCACAAGTACATGATTTGTTGTGGCAGAATCGTTAGCGCCGACAGCAAAGGTGTTAGCTGTCTCTGGGCCTCCCAGCTAAAGCCCTTGACCTTGCGTGGAGAGGGAGGCGGAGCTCGTTTCTCTTGTGCACAGTGACGGGATGCGCTGCAGCAGTCCCCACACCCTTTTCTACAGCTCAGACCATTCAGCCTCGCTCTGCGCGCTGTTCCTTGAGGCTACCAGCCCTTAAAGAGCAGCGTTTCTGTTGTGTCTTCAAAGATTTCCACTCAGTCTTCTCTCCTTCGCTTTCCTGTCCTCTGCCAGTGACTGTGCCCTCAGAAGCAGATTCTCGGTGGCTGCTCTCTGGCCATGTAGGTGGCCGTCTGCAGTTTCCAGGCTAGAATATGACGCTGTACCACACCACCCCTGCGCGGGCTTGGGCCGCATGCCCTGCTCCGGGGGACGGCTGCCTGGGGCTCCCGGGCTCCACAGCCCCGAGGTGCGAATGTCTTTCAAGTAGGCAGGAAGCACCCCTCGGATGCTACGTGCACACTGTGTTGCTGCTCGCCGGAATCCTCTGGAGAGCTGGAGGGAACGCTTCTGCTGGGGCGAGATGGCCGCAGCCCTGCCTAGGAGTGTCTTCCGCTTCCCAGACCTCTTAGGTCCAAAATGTTACTCATTTTCTTTATGCTTTAACTCTCCGCTCTTTGGATAAAAGATTCGTAATTAGCTAGGTGTGGCAGTGCGTGCCTGGAATGCCAGCACTCAGGAGGCTGAGGCAGGAGGATCTCAAGTTCCGGCTCAGCCTGGGCAACTTAGACACTTAGTGAGACCCTGTCTCAAAATTTTAAAAAAGGGAACTTGGATATAGCTCATTGCAGAGACCCTGGGTTTGATCCCTAATGCCACACACACACACAACCCCCTCCAGACAGATGACTGGCCCGTAGCCAGTTCTGTAAAGATGCATTCCTAGAACCCAGACACAGTTGCCCCCACCTCGTGTTTAGTGTTTACCTCCACGCAGGTAACACTGTCTGCCACTTGTGCAGGGCTTTGCATGCCACAGGCGTAGGCACACCGTCCCCACCGCTCAGCGTGCCTGCAGCCTCACTTCCCACACTGCCCCTGCCTCGATGGACCTGTCTCAGATCCCAAACCTACTGTCACTGCCGGCTGACCTGGGTGGGAAACAGCATCTTCTTTTTTGTGCTGCAGAGCGATGATGGTGATGATAATAATAATAACAGCCTCCTCTAGACTTGCTGTGAGGATTTCTCAAGTACATCATCCCTCACGCACAGCAAGCACTTGTCAGATGACAGCTCCTGTCACGGTTCCAAAGCCGTGTTATCCTCAGAGCCTCCCATTCCCATCCCTACTTGTCTCTGCTACCCCTCGATGTATCACCCTGTGCATGGCCTTGGAGGCGCCACATGCCATCTCCTCTCAGGCCTCAGTTGCTGCAACAGCTGCTAACTGCACCTCCACCCTCCCCGTCTCTTTCCCTTTTTCCCACCTGCGGTCTGCCGGCACATTCTGAAGATGACTTCTACATCAAACACTTTGTGTACTGCCCTGCTCTGGAACCTCCCCGTTCTCCGCCTCACACAAGCTAGTAGGTTTCTCAAAGCCTCTCTGCTTCGGCTCCAGCCCTTCTGGCTGATTTAACTTGCCGAAAGTGCTCAGGTTAGTGGGGTCTCCTCAGCCTCCTCTGAACACGCAGGGTGTGCCCATTCCCACTCCTGCAGCCCTGCCCATGTAGACAAGATAGATCCTCTCCCGTTTGCATGCTTTGCTTCCTGTAAGCCTCCGTCCTGCATCTTCTCCACCTTGATCCCTATCTGTGCCACTCACTCCTCCCCTCTGACATCGCTGTGACTCTTGTATATCACCAGTGTCCAGTGCAAGTACCTAGGAAGCAGCGTGCACAGCACTGCCGCCCAAGCCTCCCGGGGAAATGCAAGCCAGTTGTAAGAGTTCCCAAACAGTTTGCAAGAAGAAAACATTTTTTAACTTGAAAAACTGTGTAATCGTTAAATGTTGGCAATTACTTTAAATTTTTTAAACGTACAGAGCAAACAAAATAGATCTCTAGAACTGGGTATAACCCCAGTGCTCTATTTTAGCCCCTTTGCTTTATAGTTTGTATATGTTGTTTGAGATTTGAGTCTTCTCTAATTGTCTAATATGTTTTATTTCTGTCTCCCCAGCCAAAATACACTTGACAGCTACTCAACCGATTTATTTTGGGTGTCTTTTGTTGAACCTAACACAGTAGTAGCAATGAATAATAACCATGATCCAGTTCCTTTGTGAAATAACTTTTTAATGAGTTTGCATGGTGTGCAATGAACCAGACTGCTCAGTGCGTATTTTCTGGTTGTTTTCATTCAGTAGGGAAATATTTAGAGGAAGCTTGCTGTAGTCTGTGCTATCCCTCTGGGTCTGATTCCCGTATTTATCCTCAGTTTAATATCCCAACTTGCTGCTTAGTCATTTTGTGACACAAAGCCAGATTTTTCTGTGGAAAGAGGAAGAAACAGCATTACTTTCACATTTTATTAGTAATACTTGGCTACTGGGTGACATAAATAGCTTTAGATAATTTGTAGATGCCAAAATTGGTGCATTAAGAATGTGCTAAATATTAATCTTACTCTCCGTGTCAGCAGGTGACATGTGCCTTCTGCAATTATGTTTCAATTCTACTTTTATATTAAGATTATTTGACCGAAATTGGAAATGTACACAATTGCGTGTCCGAAATCATCCTTAGTTATAGTGCATATCAAAAACAAGTTTGTATGGGGCATTTTGGGTGAGGAATTTGAGGTGAAGGATAAAATCTCACTCTTCTGTGCCCCATACTTTCACACTGTGACTTCCTGTCTGACTGCTCTGATTTCATTTCTTGCAGGCAGAGATACTTAGGGTGAACGGTTACCATCAGACATGACTAACTGTGCTTGACTCATGCGCTTTGGGACTGCAGAGGGGAACATATTCCAGAAACACATGGGTGTCCTTGTAACCATTCACACTTGACCTTTATTTCTCAGCCAAAAGCCATGAAGAAGACTTCTCCTGAGACCCCGGCTGGGCTTTTCTGTATCCTGCCACTTGCCACGCGGGGAAGTGCAGAGGCTCAGAGTATTGTCTGGTTTTCTTGTTGACCATGGTGCTGCTTCTCGTGGTAGTGGGATGAATGTAAGGACCACACACCCACCCAGGCTGTACTCCTTTCGCTGTCCACTGCAGGTACTCAGCGTGCCAACGCCCGGGCTCCAGCCCCTTACAAGCGAGATTTTGAAGCCAAACTAAGGAACTTTTACAGGAAGTTAGAGACTAAAGGATATGGACAAGGCCCAGGGAAATTAAAGTAAGTCAAAAATGATGCAAACCATGTGGTTTGAGATGGTGAAGTTGGAAACTTAGCACATGGATTGTGATTTGGGACCATGAGCCTTTGTTTTAGCAGGCTTAATTCTTTAGACATTTGTAAATGACCAGGCCATGTAAAACACGGTTCTGGAATTAATCACAATGAAGCTTTCAGTTTTAAACCAAACAGTGACAACACTACTCTTTTCCACTTGAAAATAGAGGCAGAATAAAAAGCTGATTTATTTTCTTGTCCTGAAGAGTAGCTCTCTCTTGATTTATTGGACACTGCTTAGATATAAAGGAGTAGCAATCAGCTCTATTTTCTTCTGCGAGACCAACTTCTCTTGTCCAACAGAATGAGTCGTGAATATCATTTCTGCCCTTCTTCGTTCTTCTCCTTTCAGAGGGCCTCCTGTTGCTCGGCCTAGATGTGTTTGCATTCCTTACTTCCTGTCCCCCCGGCCCCTGCTCCTGTCCCGTGTGCCCACCAGAGCTCATTAGGCATGTGACAGAGGACAGAGGAGAGTTACCACCACGGAGCGCTGTGTCCGGGGTTCAGCCCTGCTCATCTCCTGTCCGTTGCCAGTGAAGGGCACACTGGTGTCCATGGAAGGGTGACTTTGTGTAATTGTCATTGTCTCTAGTCAATTATTTGGCCAGAAGTATCATTCATTTTTATCTGTCCTTTAGGGAATCTCAATATGCACTTAATTTAAAGTTAAATTAAGCACAATTGTACAGTGTTTTTTTTTCCTTTGGAGAACAGGTTTTTCTTTTTTCCCTCTGTCCTGGTTCTCAGTCTTCTCCTTGGTACTTAGTAACCAAAATCCTTGTGTAGCTGCACTCAGGACTAAAACATCATGTCATTGGGCTGTTCTCCCTTCAGGAAACAGCAGGGGTGTGTGTGTGTGTGTGTGTGTGTGTGTGTGTGTGTGTGTGTGGTTTTATGATTTTGGATGCTGGGATTATTAATCCAGGCACTGGAGAGGACTCGGGTGTTCTTCGGGGTGGGGCGCCAGTTTACCCGTGACTCTGTTATGTAACTCTTCAGACCAACGTGTACTTCACTGCAGACGGTGACAATGTTAAATAACTTCACTTCTCACCTAGTTAATTGTTGTAAACAGAAATTAAATGACAGGTGCTGAGTTCTAGAAAGATAAGGATCAGGAAATAATCCGTGTTTTTCAAATTGTCTCTTTATGGACAGATTAATTATCCGAAGAGATCACTTGCTGGAAGATGCGTTTAATCAGATCATGGGCTACTCCAGAAAAGACCTGCAGAGGAATAAGCTGTACGTCACCTTTGTTGGGGAGGAAGGGTGAGTAGAACAGAGAAGTGGCCGGGGACACAGGCTGTGGCTGCGGGCGGATGTTTCTCCACATCGCTGCGGTTGCCTGAAACAGGAAATCCTTCTGGCAGGAAGTGCTGTTCTCATACGCTTCAGTACGTTGGCTTTTTTTTTTTTTTCGTGGTAAGGCTTCCTCTGGTTTGTAAATCATTTGACATAGAGATTCTTGGGCTAAAACATAACTATTGATCATTTTTGTAGGGCAGAAGTCTTGTTTGATTTCTTCTCTCTGCATTTCTGTTAAAAAAAAAATGGTTCTTCAAGGGACAAAATCAAGAAATTGCATTTGAACATCCAAGTCCTCATTTGCTGCTCTGAGTGCTGAGCAGAACACGCTTCACCTACTAAAGAAGCTTCATTCAGAAATGTGGCTTAGAATCCTTGTTGTGCTATCAGGAAACTTCTGCAGTGGTGACCTGGGGCTGTGGCCCTTGTTTCTCTTCCCTTGGGAGGCAGCACAGGTGCCAAGGGAGCCTGTCAACGTAGCTTCCTACCGAAGCAACAGCTCCCTACCAGAAATGAGCGTGGCCACCCTTCGTGACGCTCACCTGAGTGTGTGCACCCGGGAGGAGTCGGGAAACAGAGGGGTGAAGACTCCCACACAGCGTCTTGCTCCCAGGAACACAGCGGGGTTGGCTAGATCGCCTCACACTGATAGCACCGTCCCTCCTGGGCGCCTCCCTCTTTCCCCGGTGCCTGTCTCAGCGCCTTTGTAACCTGCAGCTATGACACGGAAGTTAAAAATTACCCTCCAAGTTGTCTGAACTCTGGCTATCCTCTCTTTGGTTCTGCTGAGTAGGATTGTTTTAGGGCCACCCTCCATCACGTCCAGGAATAAAGAAGATTTTTTTAAACGATAGCCATAGCATCCAACCAGTGTAACTATTCAGTGTATGGTTGATGACACGGAGAGGTCAAAGTATAAAATAATTTGCCTGTGCCACAGGATCCAGGCAAGAGTAAAATCAAGACTCAAGCCCAGGCTTCCTGTCTCTTCTTCCTCCCTGGGAAGGAAGCCCAACTCCTGAAGTGGGGTCTGTCTGGGGTTTTTCTTAGCCCAGCAAGTGACCGATAACTCTCCCGGCCATTACTGAAGTAAAATATTGCATGAGGTGACAGAGTTTGGGCGGAAGCCTGCCTGGCACCCGAGCCTTTCACTGCTGCTGTGCATAATGGGCCTCTGGCTGGTGTTAGCTTCCAGATGTGGGTGTGCCATGGAGAACCCAGGCAGATGTTGCTATCCTTGCACAGGTGTGCCCGGGACTCCGGCTGCCTCCTTCATTGTTGGACCACAGAGTTTTATTCCTTATGTGGTTTTTCGTTTCCTTGTACATTGTTTTTTTTTTTGAAACAGGGTCTTCTTACGTTGTCCTAGATGGCCTTGAATGCCTGGGCTCAAGCGATCCTCCTGCCTCAGCCTCCTCAGTCATGGGACCACAGGCACGCATGACTGTGCCAAGCCCAGTTTGTCGAGATCTCAGAGGCAGAGGGAAGAGTCTTGAGCCTCAATACTTATGTTCTGAGTAGCACAGGTGCTTAGGAGACACGGCCGTCCCAGCGCTGTCTCCCGTGGTCTGGACTGGGGAGATCAGTTCCCAGGAAGGGGCCCAGGCCGAGGGGAGCTGGTTCCTCTGTGTTTGCTTACTTTGATGTCCAGAGCTTCTGGATCACCTGTCTACTTCCTGTGCCCCCCACGGGAAAATGAGGGAGAGGATGCTTTCTGTGTGACCTCGGTTGTCAGGAACCGTCTGTTCCCTCTGTGGATGGCTTATTGAGGCTGGCTTTCTGGGCTCTTGGCTTAACAACTCCAGCATGATATATATACATTAGTAGAGAGTGACATTATTTTGCTGTTGAGGCCCTGAGAATACCTTCACTGCTTAGAAAGATCACGACAGTACTCTTGCTGAAAAATAGGAACCTTAGAACTACATGAAATTAAGGAGATCTTAAGGCCTTTCTCCCTTTTCAAGCACATTCACTTATCATGTGAAGTGATCATAACATTTCTTTCTGGATTATAATAAAGGTCCAAAGTAAAAAGCTACCCAGATCTTTCTGTTGAACTATAAAAACGGAAGTTTTCTGTTACTTCCCTTTTACCAACTTTAATGCCACAAAAATGTGTCGTTTTGTAAGTTCTTTATGTCTAGGTCTAGTAGTGGGTATTTAAAAACATAAGTGTCTAGCGTTCAGGTCTTGGTTTCTAGTGAACGAAAAGTGCCAGAGATCCTTGGGAAAGTGGCTGATTCTAGAACTAGAGCAGGGAATAAACGAGACAGAACCCGAAATGCCTCTTAACACCTGCCAGAAAGTACAGAGGCCCTCAGAAAGCCCACAATGAGAAAGGCGCCACCTGAGGGAGCTCCCAGTGGCGAAAGCTGGGATCATCTGACCAGCCAAACAAATAAATAAAGTAGTATTGGATTTTAACCCGAAGTGTAAAGTACATATCCATGCTGATTAAATGCGTGAATGAATACATAAATAAATGAATGGAAAAGAATTTTTAAATCTCCTGTACAGGTTAGTTTTAAAAAACTCAGTCTAACTCCCTACTTCTTAAGTGTGGGTTGTGCCTAGTGACTTTCTTCCAAACAGTGCAGTATGGAAAAAGGAAGGAAGAAGGAAGTTGACAGTGGAGAAAGCTGGCAAACACTGTCTCAGTCAGGCAATCAGGGTTAGCACCAATAGTCCCAAGTTGTGTTGATAGAATATACCCTTCACCTTGCAGATAAGTATGCTGCTTAACCTCCTCAGTCTTCTCCCCAAACCCCATCAGCTCAGTCCTGGAGCCATGAGGAAAACATCAGCTAAGTCCCAGCTGGGCATTGTAGGAGACACCTTTACCAGTAATCTATTTTATTTTATTTTATTTATTTTATTTTTTGGTGCTGGGGATTGAACTCAGGACCTTGTGCTTGCTAGGCAAGCACTCTAACCACTGAGCTAAATCCCCAGCCCACCAGTAATCTTTAAAATGGTCAGGGTCATCAAAACTGGAAGAGTCTGGGAAACTAACAGTCGAGAAGAGACACGATAAGTAAATGTGAGGTCCTAGGTGGGACTGTGGAACAGAAAAGAGATAATAGGTGAAAGCTAAGGAAATTTGGGTTAAGTGTGCATTTTCGTTAGTAATAATGGATCGATACTGGCTCATTAATTTTGTTACCACTTTTGCCCCCTGGGCCGTATGCCCATCATTGAAGGGACAAATTTTACAAAAGTTTAGTCTCGAGAGGACAAACATGAGCAAGCTGGAGCCCAGAGTCTCAAACCTACCTCCATGCTCAAGAATAGGGTTTAGGGGGATTTGTGGAGTCAAGAAACAGGGTGGTCTGAGGCGAGGGGAGAGATAATTGCAGGCAGGGAAAGGTCAAGTCAGCAGTCTGTCTGCAAGTGTGCGGTCCAACTTCTTGTCTCTTCAGAGGCCCATGCTCAGAAGATGGCAAAGTTAGCATTAGGGGAGGTTTCGGCCCTCTGATGCCACAAGGTCAACCGTAGGACATTTGCACAGGTCCCAGTGAGGGGTCAGTTTGAGATAGACAAAAGCGGCCTCCAGATTCCTGAAAAACAACTTGGGCGACTGTACCTACCTACCTCAGAGGTGTTTCCTATAGCAAAGCTAATGGGACTGTAACCTGGCTTCTAAAACCGGTGACAAAAGTAAGTCTCTGAGAGTGAAGCTAGATTGTTTATCCCGGGTTTTCAATTATGATGGATGAGCCAATGTGAAATATTAATAAAAGGGAAGCTGAGTCAGGGCGTACAAGAACTCCGTATACTATCTTTGCATACTGTCCCAGTCATACTATCTTTCCTGTAAGTCAAAACTATCCCAAAATAAAGAGTTTATTAAAAGAAAATACATGTTCGAATGGGGAGATTCAGGGAACGTTTCCCGAGTGATGTTTCTTATCGCCCAAGGACTGCCTCTGGGTAACTTTCGGTTGTGTCTAACCCCTCTGTCATTATTGAGGTCAGGAGAGTAAGGCCATGGAGTTAATTCTGTGCAAAGTACAGATCAGTGGAGATGTTGGTATATAGAATATTATCTTGTGTCAACTTTACATTATCTATAAGGGATTAATACTTTGTAATTTGGGGGGTGCTGGGGATCGAACTCAGGGCCTTGCACTTGTTAGGCATGCGCTCTACCATCTTGTAATTTTTATTGCCACCATCTCAGCGACAGATTTTCTGTGGTCACAGTCTGGGTCTTTCTTTACAGTCAGTCAGCTGAAGCATGGGGAAAGGGGATTTACTTGAAGAATGATGCACTTATTTGTGCTCCAAAACCCTCTGAGTTTGCAGATGCAGAGAGACTTCGACTCTGCTTAAACTGTTTCTTTGAGTGGATCTGAATCACAATACATAGATTGTTCCTAAAATGAAAGAGGGGAACGTTGGGAAATTTCAGGCAGGAACATACGGGATGGCTACCAGTTAATATTGGAGACGACTGTCTTCAATTACAAAAATACCAAACAAATCTGGGAGCCTGTGGATGCAGATACGTTAGTTGACAGCTATTATTTCTCACTAAAGTTGTATTTTGTGTTATGCTTGGCATTGTACAAAGAGTAGAAGGTTTCTTCACACTGTCTTGTGGTCAGTGGTTTAATTTGGTTAGAGCTGTGAGTTTTGTCCTGGTCGTTAAGTCATTAAAATTTCCACCCAAGTTAATTTGGTTATCTTGCCTCACACAGTGTGGGGGTGCAGCGGTCAGTGAAGTGGTTGGAAACTCAGTTATCGAGATTGAATGCTCTGAGAAATTGCACACAGTGTGGGCTTATTCCTGTTGGGCTTCAGTCTGCCTGGAAGGTGCACTGGAAGGGGAAGGAACACTATATATCTTCCTGTGTTACTATTTTTGTTAATTAAAAGTCCTAGCAATGAAAGCTCTCTGCGGTGTCAAAAGTTAGCTAGGTTGACTTCTGTACCCTGATAAGGCACCCAGGGCCATTGACTTCTTAGACTCAAAGCAGTATAGATAGAAATAATTGCCTGGCTAAAGGGCGGATGTTTACACTGGGGCGGTTCTGCCTCTCTTCTCCATGGCCCGCCCTATAAAAGGCACCTTTATTTTAGGAAGAATGAGCTCCTTAGGCAGGAGGTTCCCTCAGTGTGACAACAGTCATCTGTCTTACAAAGCCACGGTTAGAACAGAGAGGAGAGGTGCGCAGACAGTTTTGGGTAGAGGGGCCTAAGGACTTTCTGTGACATCTTCCCGTCGGCTCTTTCTGCATGCTCTCCTGAGACAGGCAAATGAAGGCAGCTGGGGGCGCAGGCCCTGCAGGTGGATCGGAAGGCACGGACGGCGCTTGGGCCTGAACCAGCTTTCAGGAAAAGACGGTGTGGCTTCCTGTGGCTGTTGTCTTCTTCTGTTGTATGGTCTGGCTCCATTGAGCTCCTCTTTTTCAGCCATTCTCAGTTGAAAATAAGGAATGGGAAAGTAAAAATTCACTGCTTTAACAAATATCCTGTGCTGCTAACAACACGGCGGGGGCGGGGTGCAGGGTGCCAGCCCAGCGACAGCCGGTGTTGGCGATGCCTTATCCCCACTTGGGGCTCAGAACAACAGGCGCCTGCGGACATGTGCACATCCTCAGAGCTGCCCTCACGCAGCTGTCCTGTGGCTACACCCGCTGTCCAGAGTTTCTGCATTTCTGTGCCAAGCCCTTTGCTGTGGAACCGATCGAACTGGCAAAACAGGAATGTAACAAAGGATCCCTGTGATATGACTCATATTAACTATTTATATAGAACAGGTTGCTAAGACATTACAGGCATAGGTGCCCTGCTGTGACATGTTTTATTAAATTTTCTAGACTTGTGATATCGACATCGAAATTGTAATTATGATATATCCGTGCTCTCCTGAAGGTGCTCCTGAATTTCAGATCATAATCAAATCAATGTCTAAAGATTGTCTCAGCTTTAGAGTGACTCCTCCCATGTACCTAGAGTTAAAAACAGCAGACACAAACCTAACCAGCTTTAAGATCCATTCTCTCCTGGAGCAGCTATTTGCTTTGTTCTGTCTTGGGAGTTGGGGGTACTTTTGGGTTTAACTCCTTAAGGGAAAGTCTGTGTTATCTTCAGCCGTATTCATTTATTATCAGAGAAAAAGAATCAGTCGGTGAGGTCTGTGTTGTTTTAACAACATGTACCATGTTAGAAGATGTTACACAGCAAACTTCCTAAACATAATTCTCTTGTGTGATTTCTGACAGTGTTTTCAAATTAAGTTGTCTCTTAGGGATGAGCATGGGCTGTTTATGTCACTGAAGCTATATACAGCCTCATAGCAAACTCTATGAGTGAGAGTGAACATCCAGTTTGTTCACTCTCAGATGCCAAATAGCCACACAAACAATGTGGTTTCCTTTCAGGTCGTCAGAGAGCCCGTCTCCTTGACTCCACTGTGGGTACCAAGCCCCTGCCGCACGTCAGGCTGGGGGCCCAGGCTGGGACCACAAGCCAGACTTAGTGCTGCCCTCCACGCCCTGACAGTCCTGGATGCTGGGAGGGAGGCACAGAAGAGGACTGTAATAATGAACTCTGCTCAGCGTAGTGGGATTTGAACCCTTGGAGGTTAAACTCAGAGAAAACCTGGCTTTTTAAACCCAAGGCCATGATCCAGCCTACTTGACTTACACAGGTTGTCTGTAAGAAAATGGCCACATCTTTCAGCAGTGCATGTCCCGTATGCGCGGCGGACCTCAGGTGTGTCTGGGAGCCCCAGCCCAGCAGGCACCATGGCAGGCCGGTGAAGCTGAGGGTCCCAGGCCTGACAGCTGTGGCCACGCCTTCAGACTGCTGCACCCGGTAGCCACTACATATTTCCTGGAAGGCTCTTCACCAAGAAAGAGGATTTATAGTGAGCTGGATTGTTTAATACAGTAGCATTTCTCTTACTTTGTCTTTTAATCTTCTTATTAGTATATGTTTGCCGTCCGTCCTAAATCTGTTCATCGTGGGGTGTGGATACGCACACCTCCCATTTTGACCCTCTCTTCCCCTTCCCGCCCTCCCATTACCTCATCAACACTTGCTAGCATCTTTCGTAAATGTTTCAGGCCTAGAGTTCTCTGAGGAGCCTCCCGCCTCTGCCACCCTGGCAGGAAAGCAGACACAGACAGCACGTGACAGGGGACAGCTGTGTCCCAGTAAAACCTTATTTACCAACCAGGGCTGGGGCAGATTGGCCCACAGGCCACGGTTTGTCAACTGTGCTGTATAAACAGTATAGTTTTAGTCTGAACAAACATTCAAGACTTACCGAGGGACAGGCTAGAAGGAGCAACAGAGGAAACTCGGGCTCAGGACTCTGGGTCGATGCCCACGAGTGACTTCCTCCAGCCTTGGTCTTCTGTATAGAACGAAGGGGCTGGCCAGGCTGACTTCTGAAAGCCTCTGGCATTGCCACACTTGCTCTATAAAAGGATGCAGGGAAGTTTCACCGAGTGAGACTGAGCAGGGAGAGGTGTGGAGTCCACTATTAGTCTCTGCTTGTCTGTATCAAGTAAAGATACAACTGCCTGTGGACAGGATGGGGTGTCCTGGATGAAAGCAGCCATAAATCAAAGGTCTGAGGCTTTAGCTCACGACAGGCTCATTCTGAGTCACCAGAGTAGGTGGCTTCCCTGCATGCTGGAGAGTTTAACCTGTGCAGGTGGAGAAAAGTGTGCAAGACTGTGGAAGCTCTTCTCTGAGCTCCGTGCTGCGGCGGCCACATGCCCAGGGCTGGGTCAGCCTTCGATCCACCAGGCTGGCCCAGGGTTCCCACCCCTGCCCTGAGAGCAGCCGGAAGGAAGTAGAGGAGAGCCGGAGTTTGGTCAGAGACACAGCTGAACGTCGAGTTCCTCTGGAAAGTGACTGTTCACAAATTGTCTTATCTTAAAGATCTAGAGTAGTGCCTGACACGCAGTTGGCACTCAGATGCTTGGTGCAGAAAGATTCTGAGTATGTGAAGAAAGCCGAAGTGGGAGACCGCTCTGCTTGCTCTTGGTAGCCATGGCACCAGAACGGGGCCAGTGGGAGGAGCCACTGGGAGTGTGGGACAGGTGGTCTGTGCATCCTTGAGCTCTAGAGGCAGCCTCAGGACAGTCCCCCTCCTGGGGCCACCCAGTAGCTGCACTCTGTTCAGTGGTCCCAGGGGCAGGTCCACCATGTCGCTGCTGCGTGAGTGCTTCCCGACACTCAGGTTTCCTGGCAGGGCGGCGTGGGCGTGGGTGTGGGCACTGACGCCATGGTGGTGTGCAAAACAACTTTAACCACCATGAAGACTGACTGATTTTAACGTGTGCAGATAAAGGCCTTTTTTGTTTTACTGCTAGTATCCAGCTTTCTTCTGCCTAGAGTAGGATCCCTTTCTACATCATGTAATCACTAGAAAAGAGTAGATGATTTTTCATGTAAAAATGCACTAATACTAATAGAATAAACAGAGAGAGAGAGATCCACAATCCTCCTCCCAACTTACAGTCGTCTACCCCGCTCAGCTTCCTCCCTCTCTTTGAATCTCTGTGTACTTTTTATCATAATTTAGATGGACTTCATGTTTCCCATTTTCAGTTTAGTGCGTCAGATATCAAATTGCCTGACTGTAAACACTTCTTTACTGCAGTTTTTGCTCTCGGCATTGTTGGCCACTTGTCATTCCTCAGACTTAACGAGTCTTCCCTCCTACTTCACGGTGAGCCTGAAGTCCTTGTCAGTAAAGTGGGATTCACAGTGTGGTTCAGGTGCTGACTCTCCGCCTCTTCCCAGAGCTCCTTCCTTAGAAGACACTTCACAGCCTCATCTGCCTTGTCTGTGATTTCCTGTGATGTTTCATAATGTGAATTATGCAATGCTCACTTGTATCCTGCCATTCTGTGTTTGGCCTCTGATCTCTGGAGGGAGCCTTGAATCCGTAGTCTCATCTCTCTAATCCATGGAAGTTTCCTTTCCTCTCACCCAGAGCAGCTCCGGAAAAACCCCAGGAAGACGCCCCGTCCTGTGACTGGATGTAGCTGATTCCTGCCCCATAACCTCGCTTCCGATATTGAAAAGATTTATCTTTTGTGTATATTCGTTCAGATTGCTATTTGCCTATCTTGTGCATCGTCTGACGTGTAGCTTAGTTTTGGACGCACTGCATGTAAAGGTCCATTTCACTGTGTTGGCTTGAGGCACGATGAAATCAGGAATTTGTTCAGTTTATTTGGCGCAGCCCCGCTACATAAACAGTTCTTTTGTAATGGGCATTCGATAGAAAGATGGGCTCAGGAGAAAATATTCCTAAAAGAAATAAAATCCAATTATTATTTTATGGGTTTTTTTGACAGGCTGGATTACAGTGGGCCATCCCGAGAGTTCTTCTTCCTGGTGTCCAGAGAGCTCTTTAACCCCTACTATGGCTTGTTTGAGTATTCGGCCAACGACACATACACAGTGCAGATAAGCCCCATGTCCGCCTTTGTAGACAACCACCATGAATGGTAAGAATTTCCCCCAACATTTGTCTTTAGTCGATTTTCTGTGGTATTTCGTTGTTGTTGTTAAGGGGAACATACGTTTAAGATTGTTTTGCTTGGAGAAAATCAGTATTAGTTAAATACCTCATTTGACTGTAGTTTTTGCTGTCAAATTGAAATATACCAGCAGCATCCAGGTAGAAATCGATTATGTTACAGGAGCTCAGTTTGGGGTTGAGTGGAAGTCAGGAGCTTCCCGCAAGCTAGAGACAATGCCGGGCTCCCGGCAAGGCCCAGGCCTCCCTCTCTGTACTGTTGGGAGTCTGCAAGTGTGGAGCTGGGTAAGGGAGGAAGGCAGGGCCTGGCCCCTGGGTCCAGCAGCTTTTCCGGCAGTCCTGGGCCGAGTGGCTGGCACTGGGGTGGAGGGAGCCAGCGGCTGGGGCTCTGGCCCAGGGTGGCCGGGCAGAAGTGCACAGTGTCTGTGACCTGGAGGACCTGGTGGCCACGGGCAGGAGTGTGATGTCACCTGCAGTGCCCACGCACCGTAGGAGTCACTCCATGTTTATGACCAGGGGCTGCCTCTTCCCTGATCTGTCACACAAAATCGTCAAGGAAAACTGATAGAGGAGTCCCATCCGGAGGTATTTATTCTGGGAATCCCAAATTGCGCTCTTTACCTCTTTAAAATCCCTGCAGTTGTGGACTGTAAATGTCTGTACAACCCCTATCAACGTGTTCTTGTTCATTTTCACTGATAGCAACGTGGAAAGGACATGCCCAGGACTCCACTAGAAAGCTTCCCGAGTCGGAGGCTAATGGCTGGGCGGAGGGCGTTAGCTTTGGGGACTGACTCTTCAAGCCAGCTTCCGGTTAGCTGCAGTCTTCCTCGCTATGGCTCTGACAGTTGTGTTAACAGAAGTGGAAACAGAGAGAAATGAAGCTGCTGGGCGTTCATCTCAGAACAGCTGTCGGACACTAAGATCACAAGCCGACCGTATGAATCCCAGTGTGGGTTTAAACTTTTGGAAGGCAGCCCGCCTTGAGAAAGCTAGAAGCTTGCATGTTCTCTGTAGAGAAAGCAGGCGTCCACGCATCCCAGACAGCAAGCACAGCCAGGCAGAAAGGAGGTGTGCAGTGACACCTCTGAGTTGGTTCAGAGTAGAATTGAGCTTTGACATTTTGGAGAACAGAATGCATATGAGGAAACTCCCCCAAATGTCCACATGCGTGATTCTTGCATCAGGGGTCGGGTTTGAGAGAGCGCAGTGATAGAAACTTTCTCCACCTGAAATGGGGCTTTTTTCAGAAGGGAATCGAGACTGAGTTTGTTGTAGAGAAACTCAGCTAATACCCAAGTGTGCAGACTAGAAGGGGCAGCTCTCCCTCTGCTGCTCCCGGTCTCCTTTGATCTGCATCTCGTGAAGATGGTTTGGGGAGATGTCACCAAAATGCTCATGGGGGATTCCTGTAGTCACATGTGGGTGCCACAGGGTGACAGGGATGCAGGTAAAGGTGGAGCCGTATCTCCTCAGCGAGACGGTTCTTCAGCCAGCAGATGTGACTTACCGGCTAATGAACACACAGCCGACAGTGCACACAAGCGCTCATGGACCTAATCAGCAATTAATCTTGGACAAACAGGTGGTTAGAGTTGGAGCCATTCTGGAAAGCAAACAGAACCCTTTAGAAACTGTCCCTTGATGTGTACGCTGTCTCCTGTTTTTTCTTTCCCAGGTTCCGGTTCAGTGGTAGGATCCTTGGTCTTGCACTAATACACCAGTATTTGCTGGATGCCTTCTTCACACGGCCCTTTTATAAGGCACTTCTCAGAATGTAAGAATATTTTTATTGCTCCTGTAATTAGCATGTGAAAATGCAGTGTTTAAACTGGACATCATGACACCTGCATTCCCAGTACTGTGCGGGGCTGAGGCAGGATTGCAAGTTTGAGCCCACCCTGCACAACTTAGCGATTTTGTGCTACTCTGCCTTGAAATTTAAGAGCTGAGGTGTAGCGCATTGTGAAGGCCCCGGCTCAATCTCTAGGACCACAGAAAAAGTTTTTATTAAAGAGTCTTTAGTTTTCTGTCAGAGTTACTGTCTGTTCACTATTGCAGATCTATTGCTATTAAAATGAATAGTAGTTTCGGTTTGGGAAAGTAATACAATTTCAAATATGGTTACTGATTCTTTTCCTGCTTCTGACTCTTTATTCCTGTCCAGCCACCAAAGTCTTAGCTTTGCTCTGAATAATTTATTCTCATTTGTTGCAACACATGTTTCCTCAAAACAATTGTACTTCAGACACAGCCCTGGAATTCCTGTGGTATTAATGGCATTTATTAATAGAATGGTTGTGGTTAGTGCTGGTGACTCACAGCCCTTCTCCCTTCTGAGATGCATTTTATACTTCGCTTCAATGCAAACCCTCAGCTGCTGGCTGTTGGTCAGATTTTCTTTCTTCTTCATTCTGCTTTTGTTTTATTTTTTGTTTGTTCGTTAGGGGTAGACGATGCCATATTGTTCTTGAGCCCTCCCCATTTGTGATACAGTAATATATCATGGTAGGTGAAAATTTAGCCTTTTCCTTTATTGTTATGACAACAAAAGGTTGCACTTGGTGAAGAACGTGGAGCAAATTTTCCTTTCCTGCAGTCATTTATGAGGCCAAGCAGGAGGCGGCTGTCTGTGGGCTAAAAGGCACAGAGAAAGCATTGGCTGAGTCCTGGCTTGGTTGTGTCTCACATACGCTCTCATTGTGGCCCCAACCTGCTTTTTGCAAACTGGAGGTGTCCGCCTCACCTAGACGCAAACGGAGTGTTTCTCGTGGCCCTGGGCTCCAGGGGAAGTATCTGCCTGCTTTTTGGCAGTTTCGTGCTGTAGTTCTTGCTGGGTCCCGTTCTCTTGGGCCCCTTGCCTCTCCCTGTTGGGAGCCTGCGTCCTCTGCTCTGCTCTGCACTTCTGGAAGGGCAGTCTAGCCGTCTGTTCACACTCACCTCAGGTCCACACCCTCCACACGTCTTGGTCTGGCTTCCTTCACACTGGTAACTCTGGAGGCTCTCACAGAATACTTTGCAGCCCTGTCCCCTGGGGTGTTCTGCGGAGCCCTGGCCCCGTCTGTCCCCCGTTTCCCTGGCTCTTTCCTCCAGTTCTCTCCTGACCTCTCCCCCTCCTCCGAAGGCCTGTGCTCCGACTGGCCCTGCAGCCTCGGGGACCTGAAGCTTCCTCTTGTGCTTGGTCCCTGCACAGCCCACTCAGAGGTGGACGTGGGGAAGTTTCCTCACCTGCCTCGCTTCCTGGGGACCCCGAACCTGGGCCCTCAGCCTCGCTGTCTCTCGCGTTGCAGGCTCAGGTGGTCAACGGTCTTCTCCTCTTGGGCGTCTCGTGGGGACCTCAACATCAGCCGGATCTAAAATGATGCCTTCCCTGTGTGTCCAGCTGTAGTCAATGGTGCTTTATTCTCGGTCACTCTGCTCAGAAGTGGGAAGTGACCCTTAAACAGGGAGGCGAGTGCACCAGACACGCCCTTCTCTGTCCTGTCTCTGATCACACTCCTTCAGAATGTTTCTCGCATCATTTTCGGTGTTTTTTCCCACTGAACTCACGTGACCTCAGGGATCTTCTCAGTTTGTAGTTCTCAAGCTTGTCCCTCCGTGAGAGGCGGCTGTGCCACGAGTTCATTCGCCAGCCCTGTTTTAGGTACCTTTATAGCCCTTCCTGCTAACCACAATTAATGGATAAATAATAATAATAAATAAACCATTTATTAATTTCTATATTTGCCTTCTAAATAATTCTCAGATTTATCTTCTGTCCACTGTTAATTAGAGCCCTGGTGTTATTTTTTACCCAGATTACTGAAGTAGTGTATAAGTTGGTCTCTCTCTCATTTTAAACAACTCCCTACATGTGACTTCTAGGGGAACTCTTTGTATCTCACCTCTCACATCTGAGCACGTCATTCCCCGATCGGGCTCTTCCAGTAGATCCAAATCACCAAGCTCCTTCACGTGGCACTCAGGGCCCACTCCCAGGTACCTCTGTAGCCTCATTCTCTGGAGATCATCTGTGGCTGCTGCTGTGACGCTGCCGCTATACTTGGGGAGTTCTCCACTTGGCTGTTGCATTTTGCCCAAGTTATTTTCTCCTCCTCCTTTCTTTCCCCCTTTACTTCCTCCTCATTTCTTCCTTTTTTATCTATCTTTTAAATATCCTACAAGATTTAATGTAAGCTTCACCTGAATCCCTAAGTCAAAGCAAAGTCTCCATGTTTGGTCTAACAGCTCTCTGTACCTACCTTCATTATAAGTTAAAGATTAACATTCATATAGAAGGTGTGTGAATTGTTAGCACTCTGGCATTGTTCTCATTTACCACCTTACACTGACTTCTCTCCTGTGTGCCTGTTTTTGGGGGAGGCCACTACTCCTGCGAGCAGCTACATCCAGTTCGTCAAGTTGCATGAAGATGCTTGACACATACTTGATGCCTAATAAATGTTTGGGAAGAACCAAACAAAATGACCCTTGAAATTGGGCAGAGGGGGGGGAAATTTCAAAACAGCTGTAGCAAATCAATTACTACCACCTCGTGCAGATCCTGTCTCTACAGTGAAAAACAGGGAGGGCAGGAAGACAGAGAGTCATAATTGGAGTGATTCTGTGGTTTACTGTCTTCAGAACTGCAGAATAAGAACTGTGAAGAAAAGGCAGGTGTGTGTAAACATGAGTCCCAGAATCTGGTCTTTAAGAAAAGGAAAAACAAAGTTAAAGCACAGTATAGGAATGTATAAAGAATTTTAGATTAGAAGAACAATATTTTAAGGTGGTATAACTTAGCCAAAGAGAATACTGGATCCAAGTCGTCAACCAACTTAAATGTGGGACTCACTGTGGGCGACAGTGTCCATAGCAGCCACTCTTCACCTCTGTATGTAAGAAAGAGGCAAGCCGAGTGGCTCCTGTGACATTTTGTATATCCAGAATGTTCGATGCCTGACTTGTGAATTACCGCACCAGTTCGATTACCGAATTTAACTGAGAACATTTCAGTAATCACTGCCTGTTATAAAGTTGATCTCATTCTTATGGATTGTTGGTTCCTGGAGTCCTGAGTCTGGGTTTTTGCACACAGCTGAGTCTCTGTGTCTGCTTCTGTTTGTCACCTTAGTCTGTGTGATCTGAGCGATCTTGAGTACCTCGACGAAGAGTTCCACCAGAGCCTGCAGTGGATGAAGGACAACGACATCCATGACATCCTCGACCTCACGTTCACTGTGAACGAAGAAGTGTTCGGGCAGGTGTGTGGGGCGCACCTGCGTGTACCTGGCTGTGCTCCCTGGAGTCTGGCTGTGGCTGGTGCAAAGTTAATTCTGTACCGAAGAGCAGATGCTTATTCATTTGTGGCTTATTGGGCGATTTAAACACAGTATTGCACTCAGTTATAATATTTTTGGTTACAGGGATTATTCTAATCCCAAATGCAAATCAAGATGTTCTCATTTAGAGATTATAATAAGCCTTTGTACATTGTAAACAGCCTTCCTTTTCTTTCCAAACAAGATATCCACAAAAGATACGGCAACACATGTCTTAGGTATAATAACTGTATGCTTATAGAGAATATGGCTTTTTTATACTCTGTGCCATCCTAGAGTTTAATATGAACTTACTGACTTGGCATATGTATTTAGTGCTCATTCAGATTTCAGAACTGAAATTGTTTTGAAACTGAGAGAATGTAAACAATATTTTGGAGAAGACTTAAAAACAGAACTTAAATTGGTTTGTTTCAGAGTTCGTGGAAGTGTATATTAAAAGATTGCTTTCAGCAGTTACATATCAGTTATTATAAGACACTAACATTTGACTTGTTTTCCGAACTTCATGTTTTGAAAAGTAAGTTCTCAATTTAACGTGTACTTGAGTGTAATTGTGTTTTCGTAAGTAGATCTTCAATATTGGTTCTCTAGATGTGGCTGATTCTAAATCTTAGAGGAGTTTGTGGAAAGGAGTTTTGTCATTCAGGTAGCAGTGGTATCTGGAGCCAGTTGATCTGCATGTCAAAAACATTTGACCACGTTAGTCGTCTTTCGGGATTGCAGTAAGTTGTTTTGGACCATCCAGGCTTCAGCCTTCGGCTCCATCCCTGGTGTTTCCTGAGTCTCTCTGTTCATGAACTTGTGTGTGGGCCTGGCCAGGGCTGGGTAGCAGTGTTACAACAACAAGTGTGTTGCCTTCTGGTTAGTTCTTCTATTTTTTAATCTCAGATTACCGAACGAGAATTAAAACCAGGGGGTGCCAATATCCCGGTGACGGAGAAGAACAAGAAGGAGTACATCGAGAGGATGGTGAAGTGGCGCATCGAGAGGGGCGTGGTGCAGCAGACCGAGAGCCTCGTGCGAGGCTTCTATGAGGTGAGGGCATCAGGCCGGCCTGTGGGTCTGCAGCCTGGACCGTCGTTCTCCAGCGCTTCACGTGTGTGGACCTGTCCCACCTCCTCTTGCGCTCTAGTTACTGTGGCTGCTTTTTTGTTTCAGAAGTCCAACTTTTCCTACGTACTTCAAAAGCACACAGAAAAGTTTAAGGCGCCTGTTACAAGAGATCATTGAAGTGAATGTTAGGACACAATTGCAAGTACTACTTGATGCTTTCATGACCGCTGATAACACTCAAATCGTGACTCTGGCTCATGCTTAGATATGGTGCTCAAATCTCATGTTCGATCTGTGAAACAGTTGAGGGCCAGACTGAGTTGTTCCATGTATTCCATGTGACTTATTCTGAAAGAGCATTCGATCTTTTTTCAAGGGCTGGGGATTTAGGTCCGTGGTAGAACACTTGCTTAGCAAGCACAGGGCCCTGAGTTTGATCCCCAGCAGCTCCCCCCCCAAAAAAAAAGATCTTTTTTCAAAAGAGAAAAACAAAGTAGTTTAATCGGTGGTCGCCTATAAAACAAGACTTCTCCCATTCGAGGACTAACTGCCTAGCTTCTGAGACAGAGGAGACCAGACGTGTTCCACATGGTACAGCCATGCACTAAATGGATTCCACTGCGTCCATCCGAGTTAGCACACTCTGTATTTACGGAGAGCCTCACAGTGTTTCAGATGCTTGGGCAAGGTGCACCATATTGTCCCTCGAACTCCCTGTGCCCTCCTGTCCTGATGGAGCTTAACGGCAGCCTGTATCTCTCCAGGCACATCAGCCTTGCCCCATATTCTCTTCATCTTGCAGGTAGTGGATGCCAGGCTGGTGTCTGTGTTTGATGCAAGAGAACTGGAGCTGGTCATCGCGGGCACCGCTGAAATAGACCTGAGTGATTGGAGAAGCAACACAGAATACAGAGGAGGTGAACTTTGACCTAGAGATGGCTGGATTGTAGGTTCCAGTTAAAGAGGGGTGTGGCTCAGCGTGCTGGTATGGGCACAGGACGGACAGATGGGCTTGCACCCTGATCACAGGTCTAATGCCATCTCCAGGGAGACATTAGGCAAGGAAGACTCCCTGCTCTCCCAGCTGCTTATCCTTCATAGTGGGGAGGGACTGTGTATGCACCACCTGAGAATGGTATAACTCTTCGTTGCTGGGAGGCAGCGTGTCCGTGGGAACATTCACTAATTGTTTTATGGTGTTGTTGCTGAAGCTCTGGGAAGTAATAGCCAGCTAGTCCAACCCCACCTATTCCATTAGTCCATCTTCATTCTGAAACTTCATTCTCAGAGCTTCCTAAGTGGACAGCTTCCCCCAGCCCGTTGACCTGCTCACCACTTGTAATTCATAGTTGAGACACCTGAGTGGGAAAAGACGTGGTTCTCAAAGTTCGATACAGGCTGGGAATTTAGCTCAGTGGTGAGAGTGCTTGCCTAGCAAGCACAGGGCCCTGAGTTCGGTCCCCGGCAACCACAACAAAAAAAGTCAATACATTTATTGGCAAAGCCCCACTATATTCGTTCTGCTGAAAAGGAAGCTGTTGTAAGATTTGTTTCAGTGGGAAGCTTTAAAAGTGAATTTCTGTGAATCAGCACAAATTTTCAATTAGTAACTAGTTTCACCTAATAATTTTAAGCAAGTGTCTTAGTTACTTTTCTCTCATTGCTGAGACAAAATACCCGACACCCAAAGTTAGGGGAAGAAAGGTTTATTTAGCTCATAGTTTGTAGAGGTTTCAGTCCACGATCAGCTGGCTCCAAGGCAGGGTGGCATGGCAGACAGGCAGAAGACAGCAAGGCAAGCAAGAGAGCAAGGAAGGGGCCTAAACAGCTTCTTCCTGTGCCTTAGATCTTATCCAGGCTGCTAGGATTAGGGCGGTGCTAAACCAACCAGTGGTTTGATTTAGTAAGCATGCACCCTTAATCCCAGCATCACACATCCACCCACCTCTGATCCAGCTACGTCTTACCACATGAGGCTTTGGGGGGACATCTAGACACAAACCATAACAGCGAGTAAAGACTACACTTTCTGGAATTTATTGTGTATTAGAAAGTCTTTAGAAATCCATCACAAATGCCAGTTTTCTGTTTTGGGTTTTGTTTTTAACTCAGGATAGAAGAGGTTAGCAGTCGTTCTGAACGTGGACAATGAAAAATACACTGTATGGTCACTTAGCAGAGTAAACCGAGAGCCGAATGTGTCTCCGGATATCTCTGAATTGAAACAGGTCAACGACCATGACAGCTTTGCAAGTCTGGAGTAAAACAATAGTGTAACACTTGCCCAGTCGCGCTTGGTTTTGTCCCCTCCCTCACTCTGTCACTGGCCTTGCTTGCAGGTTTTCTCTGAAAAGCTGTATGAAAATGCAGTTGAGATTGCTGCTATTCCTGAATTTTCCAATTGGCCCCATATAATCTATATATAGCTTTGGTTTTTATAACTTCGGTAACCAGACTGTTTTACTTAACTCATTTCATAACATGATTTCTTGATATGCTCCATAACTTACATTTTACTGTAAGTGTTGTGTGCTCATTTTTCTGCCCCAGGATGCGAATAGCAGTGCAGTTCACCCAGTCAGCCCCTTTTATGTTCACACAGTATACAGCTGTATCCACCTGTCTGACTCACCAAGGACGACACGTATGGAGCTGTAAATCTGATTGACTGAGATCCCGGGAGCGAGCAGATAGGGGCACAGTGCTCAGGCACCATGTCTGCTAAGCCAGTGCGAATGACAAAGCAGCTGCGCGGCCACTCGCCACATGTGGAGCTGTTTGCACAAACTCGCCCAGGCAGCTGTTTGTAGGAATCCGATGAGGCACATTCATTCCTTCCCCTCCAAAAAAGGTTTAGCACAGACAGCAAGGGCGATCCATAAGATCAGAAAACGTGAATGCAGCAAAGCACCAACTGCCGCACTTGTCTTATAGACAAGGGCACTGCTCGCTCAGTACTGCATAGTTTAGTCTTCACCAGACCCTGGACGGGAAACCTGTGTGTCACTGTCCCCCATCCAGTTTCGTTCCCCCGCACCCTGGTCTCTTCCTTCTGCCAGGGGCACAAAACACCCTTGATGAAAAGGCAAAGAATAAGGCGAGAGGCCCTCAGAGCCTACAACAATGGCAAGAGTGAGGAAACATTCAGAGTAAAATTATTTTTCCCCACCCCCTTTTTTCTTTTGACTTCTGACTCAGAATTAAAGCTTTTGTGAACATAAAATATGACTAGACATGGTTTGAATCATTAACTGCCTTAATCCTTGTTGGCCTTCTCTCTGAATTTAATTTTCAGAAAGTCTTAGACTCTATACCCACTGCCTTAACCCACCCGCAAGATTACACTTTTGACATTTTATTAAATTCTGCTAACTATGGAATAAAAGGAAAATTTGGTTGGTGATTAGTTAGAATTTATTGGCTGAAGGAATTAAAGGTCATTTTTCCCTTTTTTTTAATAAATCAGGATGAAAGCCCTTTGGTTTTAAAATATGAATGCTATGTGGAGCTTTTAAAAGAGCTTTTGGTTCTGTATTTTTTGGTATGAATTATCTGATTAATGTATTTAAGGGCCTGTTTCTTTTCCTGGTTCCCCAAGCTTAGTGCAGTGCTTGGCACAGTGGTAGCAAAAATAACTTCTTACTTGAGTGACCAAAAGAGTTAAATATTTCCAGTAATAGCAGTTATATTTTTCAGAAACGATACAGCTAAAATAAGTTATTTGTTGTTCTTCCACTAATTTTCCTTTAGTGACCACTAAATGGAAACAGAGACCTCTTGGTTTCTTGTAGTGTTGTTTTCATTTAACTTTTGACACTAATATCATCATATTTGCACTGCTGTTCCTTCGTCTTAAATTTTAAGCAGTCTTTAAAGATTTAAAGATGATGCTTTATGCCTGGGGGTGTCTTTTGCTATGTATCTCTGTGGGTCAAGAGAGAAGAGTCAGTGTAACAAGGGCTTTGCTGCTTGGTTTGCTAGGTTACCACGACAATCATATCGTAATCCGGTGGTTCTGGGCTGCGGTAGAAAGATTCAACAATGAGCAGCGACTAAGGTTGTTACAGGTAAGATGTTATTATGAACCCTTTAGATGCAATAATATTATCGTTGGAAGTGTCTGTTTTAAATAATTTCTGATCATTCTCCATAAGTGCACTCTTTGTTTATCTAGAATGAGAGACACCCCATTTCCATCTCCTTGCGATTGCCTAGTTGTGTGCCTGCATCACTAGATGAACACCCTGGTTCAGTCAAGGCATTTGCTAAGAGGAACGAAGGGTCAGCTCCAGGCCCAGAGTCCTGGAAATAGCATCTCGGTCCTTTCAGCGAGAGCCCAGGACCCTTTGCAGCCGGCATCGCTAGCAGCAGAAGGAGCTGATGTTCAGTCCTGTAAGGGACTTGGCTCCTTGACAAAGAGGCCTTTCTTCCCCTTCATCTGACTTCCATGAATCAGGAAAGCAATGACTTTCAAGAACACTGGGAAAAAAGAACTCGTTATTTTTTGATGCATTCATGGTTATGCAGGGCAGTTGCTAGTTGGTTGCAGAAGTATCAGATGAGAGGAGGCCTCCCGGGTTCTCAGCAGAGCCTTCCCAGTGGACTGGGCCTTACCTCCCGGAGGGTGAGGTTCGGACCTCAGATTTGCAGGCCCAGAAACTACTTTTTAAAATCATCTTGAATTGATCAAGGGCAGATGTACAGTCAACGTGGGCCAATCGATAATCTCATGAGAAACGTGCCCAGTGGGGCATCTGAGCGTCTGAGCTGGTCCCCTCAGAATCCCCTCTTCCCTGTCTGCCAGAATGCTAGCCTTCAAGTCCTTCCACACCGGGGAGGTTTTGTCTTCTGGGCTCCCCGCCTGCCCTTCCTGGCGAGCCCAGAAGACAGCTGGCCTGTCCTGGCAGCTGCTCTCCACCTTCACCTTCTGCTCTCCTCTTGGCTTGGCAGTTTGTCACGGGCACCTCCAGCATCCCCTATGAAGGGTTCGCTTCTCTCCGCGGGAGCAACGGCCCCAGAAGATTCTGCGTGGAGAAGTGGGGGAAAATCACTGCTCTTCCCAGGTGAAAAGAAAATAACTTTTCTTTATTGCCACTGCAAAGCTCTAGGCAAGACCTCAGCAGATGTGTTTATGTTTTAGGTTAAAAGTTTGGGAGAATGAATTATTCTCTGTTACTTTCCTAAATAAAGGGGAAAAAAGAAACAAGATCTTCCCAATCATGGTTAAAATACAACATCTTAAACCACAGAGCACAACCAGAGCATTAACTGTATCTTAACCTTTGCCGGCCTTTGCTAGCATTGTTAGAAAAGCAACATCAGTTATCATATTTGCCACTTTAATCTAGATGTTTGCAAAAGTTCTAGTTTTAAGTTTATGTTAGTAACTATCTGGAATCCCTGCAGGAATGATGACCATTGTGTTGCTAAAGCATATTAAATCATGTGAATGGGCCTCCACTCTCTTAGCTCATGCTGCACACCATCATTGCACGTGAATGCACTCTGTCCTGGATTCTCTTCCTAGTGACAGCGTACATTTCCTTGGAGTAGAAAAAATTGCTTTATTGCTGCTACTAATAAATGAGATCAGTAAGGTAGGATTTGTGGGGAAAAAAAAATAAGTGAGGTTGAGTGGCAATAACTAGAGCTGGACAAAAGAAGAGGAGGGTGAAAATGAGCAAAGGAGGAGTGGAATTCCTTTCCAGTCCAGGCAGCAATAATAGGGAAGTAAAAGCGATCTCAGATTACCTCTAACTTTACTACTAATAAAACTGCAGTCTAGAGAGCTTAATGGAGATTAGATTCTCCAAAATGCCAAGTAGAAATGACTTGAGAAAGCTGTTGTGTTAGTGGAATAAGGTGATATTAATACCCAAAGATGTCATCATGAACTTTAGTACAACCAACTTTGAGAAATCGATCAGATTTTTCTTTTTATTAATTGTAAGACACTAATTCTTAAGAATTGTGTCATTAGCATCAACAGATAAGAGAGCAGAGATTGGGGCATTGAAAATACAAATACAAAGAGCAAGCAGTGGTGCGAACACAGGCTTGCCTGTGCACCTCAGTTGCCTTGTATGCTGCACAATCTGTGAGGAGCGGTGCTGCCTCAGCCTCCTCGTTGTTACCTGGCATACTCCGTATGACACATTTGGGAGATTATAGTTTTATTAATTAAAGAACGACTTCATTTTATATATGCTTGGTAATGGGTATTTTCCTCCTTTAACACATTCAAGGGGTGATCAAAATATACATTGAATGTTTAAATTTTTTTAAATTATTACAATAAAAGACACATTGCCATTCATCCCCCTCAAAATCCTCCCCCTTCACTTGAACACACTTACCCCATTGTTTCTGCCGCTTTCTGAAGCAGCTCTGGAGTCCGCTCTCCTGAGTGTCTTTGCCAAGCATCATCAAAAATATAGTGAATGCAACTGCTGAGTGCCATCCAATGGAAAAGCAGCTCATAAAAACACGGCACTGTGTCCTCATCCAGATTATTCATCAAATCTGGCAGCATGCAACTTCTGGCTCTTGCCCAAAGTCAAAATTACTATGCAAAGGAAATGTTTTGAATCACTTCAGGACATCGAAGCAGCCCAGACAGCACAAGTAAAAGCACTCAGGAAGAAGAACCCCAGAGCTGCTGCAGGAAGCAGCCAGGATGATGGGATGAGTGTGTTTGAAGTGATGGGGAGGATTTGAGGGGATTGATGGCAATGTACCTTGTACTATAATTTTTAAAAAATTTAACATTCACCATAGTTTTCAATCGTATCTCATATTTACATATTAAAAGCAGATTTAGACTGAGTAAGGTTTTCAACTCTTCCGGGAAATTTAAGAATTAGTATCACAGATAAAGGAAAGAGCAGAGTAATTGTATCACCTTTCTGCTGAAATCCATTTTCGTGAAGCCACCGAAGTGTATGGAGTAAACTGTAACAATTAATAGGCCTGACAGCTGCTTATATTTAATCCCAGGGATTTTCACACAAGCCGGTGGGTGAGAGAGTGACCTCGTACAGCCCGTTTCCTCACCCGCCTTGTGGCTTGCACTTCTCGGGAGCCAGTGCCGCCATTCAGGGCGAGCACTGTGGTCGCTGGCCTGAGTAAGGACCCAGTCGCTGGTGCTGCCCCTGTGATTTCTGTCACCAACATCTGTAATGTGGAGTAGGCCACGGAGCACAGGGTTGGGGGTCAGCACACCTGGCTTCACATCCCACCTCTGCTCCAGCTACTCTAGGAACCGCCAACATCCAGTGATCTCTAGGCTTCAGCTCACTTGTCTGTAGAAGGCCGGGAGGGGTGGCGGGTGCAGCTTAGCTCGGAGAGAGCTGTTGCTGGGCAATGTCGCTGGGGAGTGTTGCTGGGGCGTCTCAGTGTTCAGGCAGGATTTGGGTCTCTCCTCCCCGACAGCCCCTGGAAGCTGGCATGACGCCGACTTCCTGTGAGCGTGGTACCTGGGCATTGTTGGGTACACACCATCGGGTAACCGGCCCGGGCACCTCTTCCTCTCTTCATGGAGCCCTAACCGGGTCTTCGTTCTAGTTCTACCCAGATCGTAGAATTGTACCAGTGAAGACGGCGTTACCCATGTCTATAAAGTAGGGACAAGAGTGCCCCGATCAAAGAGTGTGGCAGTGGAGTGAGAGATGATATTGATGGGGGAGATTTTAGGGAGCGTGTTTTGCTCTCCTTAACCTTTTATCCTGAATCTCCGTAAGCCTGTAACTGTGGTTCTTTGCTAAAATGTGCTCCACAGAAAAGCACGTTTGAAGGAAATATGAAGAAGAATGTTAGAGGGCGAAAGGAGAGTTTTACTAGAGGCAGTTAAATCTGCATCAGCCTTTGTGAAGCCTGGAAGGCTGGGCTAACGACCTGTGAGATCTGGTCTACAGACAGGCTTTCGGTTCCCAGGTCCCTTTCTCCCACCAGCACAGCAGAGTCACTCAAATGCTTTTCCTGCTCTTCCCAGATACCTGTAAGTTGCAGAGCTGAGGAGCTGATTTGTCTCAAACCGTCAGCCCCATTGTATTTCCTTCACCTGTTAACGAATGGTTCTGTGTTCTGCATTGAAGATGTGACTGTGTCTGTCTTCCTTCACAAATGCATCCCCTAAGAAGTCTGGCATCATTGTAATGAGGGGAGAGGGAGGGTCGTGGAGGAGGCGGCCAGGCCGCCCTGGGACACCAGAGCCCGGGGGGTGCCTCTTACAGTCCTCTGAGACATGGCGGATTCAGGCCCTTTCAACCCCAAACACGAGTCTTGCTCTTCTTCGGAGTTCCTGCTCTCTCATTGTGGCCAAGAAGTTTATTAAAATACATAAACTGCTGGATTGGGGATTTAGCTCAGTGGTAGAACGCTTGCCTAGCAAGCGCAAGGCCCTGAGTTTGAGCCCCAGCACCCAAAAGGAAATAAAATGAACCAAAATACATATGGTTGTCGCTGAGGCCAGTACAAGTTGAATCCGTGGCGCTTTTCTTTGTCTCTCGTCGCCAGTATCAAAGTGACTAGAGACCCAGCTGATAGGCGCTGATGGGGACCCACAGGTGTCTCCATGGAGCCTGATGGCCAGTCCACTTGCTCTGCTTCAGAACAAGCTCTGCTTCTGCGCTGGTGCTTGATGAGCTGTTCTGCATTTCTGTCAGACACTTCCATCCCCTGGAGCCCTGATGGGCTTCACAGGAAGACAGCAAATTTGCTTTATGGCAGCTGCTCTTAAACAGCCTCACCACAGGCTGCTCATGTGGCCATCTGGAAGATGGGTACACAGTACCTGTGTTCATCCCTGACGTTTCTGCCAAGCGAGATGAGGGACTTAGAGTCAGACAGCGCTGTGCCCACTCTGGGCAAGGGAGTGTCTTGCCAAAGGGGAAAATGCTGATTTTTGAAGATGGCTGTGCTTGGAGATGATGATGAATGAAATTCTCACCTGAGTTATCAGTTAAGTGTGAGAGCTAACTGTGAAATAGGTGGCTCAGCGAGACAGGTTTTTACAGCAGGATAGGACTTTAGAAAGATAAAATTAGTCTATAAAAATGACAGCCTTTTTTATTTTAAAGCTCCACTTTTTATTTTTATTTTGAAAATGTTTTACAAAAAGCCCAAGAAATATATGAATATGCTAAAATAAGTTAAGTATAAGTATACATCTAAATAGATACACATACACCAATCAAAAGTCTATCACTGAGATAAGCTCTGTTAGCATTTTGGTGTATGTCTCCACTTGTTCCTTCAGATACCCACATTCGTGCACACGCACACACACACACACACACACACATTTTTAAACCAAACGGACAGTTGTACTGCACAGTCTGTGTGTGCCCTGTTTTTTGTTCACCACATATCAGCAATCATAATCATCTTTCAATTCATTAAACATCACTCTGCAATAATTCAATTTTTCCTTCTCTGGTACAGATAATTGTCTGCTATCAGAGTGAACTAATAGCTAGTGAATAGGAAAATAACTGAGCAGTTCTGAAATATGCTGATTTTTCTCAATTAAAAAGAAAAAGATCTGGGCAAAGTGGCCTATGCCTGTGATTCTAGCCACTCAAGGGGCTGAAGCAGGAATGTCACAGAGTCAAGATCTTGGCAACTTAGCAAGACCTTGTCTCAAAATTTAAAACAAAAAAAATTTGTTTTTAAGGGCCAGGGATATAGTTCAGTGGTAGAGCACTTGCCTAGCATGTGTAATGCCCTCCCTAGGTTCAAAATCCCGTACCACCAAAAAAATAAAGTCAGAATGAAGGATGAGCCCCAGCAGGACCCCGGTGCCGCCTCTTTCCTGTATTTGCTTTGAAGCAGCGCCCCTTGGCCTCCCCAGTTCACCACCATCTGCTGGTCAGCAAGATGGCTTTTAACTCGATGGGCAATTGGTGGAAGATTCTCCCACCTCGGTCTTCTCCTTAGCTTGCTCTCTGACACAGGGCCTTTTCCCACTCTGTCTCCTCTATCTTCCCACTCAGTTCTGGAGAACAATAATATTTAGAATTTTTGCTTTATTCTACCACTGAATCAGTGTGAGCTAACAAAAGTCTACCAGAGATAATTCGTAGTATTAAGGTGGGTAAATTTATCATAAAAAACACATCATGTCTATAAAGAAATCTTTGGTAAAAAGTAAAGTGATTGGAAGAACTTGTGTTTAGTGAAATGAGAGGAAGCTTACTTCTGACTTGGACAGAGGAGAGGATGGTCTGAGTCAGCCCGACTATGGGCCTCAAGAGTGGACTCAGAGTCACGTTTCCAAGTGTATATTTGTGGATGACTGTTAAATAAGCTATCCCTCTTCCCTTGGTCTCAAGAACAGAAACAAGTTTGGTCTCATCTCTTCCCCCAGCCTGGTCCACACCACGGCCACCTGGTCCACCCACCATGAGATTCCTTCATCCCCCTCCACAACCACTGTGAGCTTCTGGGCACCAGGGTCACCTCCTCCCTCCCTGTGTACCCTCCTGTGGCAAAAATCCAAACTCCTCACAAGCGCTTCCGGTGGGGACCCAGTCATGCCTCACATTCCAGCATCACACATTCCCTCTCCACCCGCCACAGCCGCCAGCCTCGCGGCCGGCCCTCATCACTGGACTCCCTTCTCCCTGGGCTGTTGCTGCTCAGACTACTCCTCTGAGAGCTCTTTTTGTTGTCCAAGGACTCAGCTTAGACTTGCCCTCAGAAAGATCCACCCGGCTTCTTCGGCTTCTCTATTTCGTGCACAGCACTCACACTAAGTCGGTGTTCCATTTCTGGCTCACTTGGGGGTCACCCATCTCCCTCTCTAACAGAACCCCACGGGAGCAAGTCACAAAGTCTTAAAGATTAAACAGCACATGCAAAGTGCTCAAAATGAAGCCTATCTCATCATTCCCATAAATTGAACGATTGTGATTGTTTCCAACATCTAGCCTGGGGGTATAACATGGTATTTATGATCTTTAGTTGTGTGGAAAGTGGGCTGTAGCTCCCAAGATACTTGTGTTTTGTTTGGACTTCCAGGATCGCCCATCCTTGGAACCATTCCACCTGATGAAAAGCGTATGTTCTCCATCTTTCCCCAGAGCCACATGGCTAAGAAGTTAACTGCCCAGAATGCACAATTTGAAGGCTTTCTTCTGCTCGCTCTTCACAGATACAGGAACCCCCACTGTAGGAGGATCCTGCTCTGTATTTATAGGTCCAGGTGCATTTTCACTAGTGTGCCCCTAATGAGACACTGCAATAGGACACTAATAGATCTGAGTCCTCTAGCCAGCCTGTAGCTATTTGTCATTCTTACTAGGTGCAGAACCTTGTGGGAAATATAAATTGGTCTCAGTCCACTTGGGCCTTAAAACATGGGTAGGAAAGTGTTAGATATTTATGAGCACAGATAGCTGGCATCATTGGCCACCGAATGGTGTGGAAACCAAGTCGTTGGAGAGGTCAGTACTGGGGAATTCCTGTTCCTTAATCCACATTCGTGGAAGCCCTGGTGAGGTCCCTGGTCATGCTGTGCAGCCACAGGAGTCTGTGACTGAGTCGTAGTGAGAATTCGTGCTCTAGACCTCATAGTCTGTGACCTCATAGTGTATTAGAGAAATGATGAACATTTTTAACAAGTAATGCCTTTCTTTCTGTCAGTAGAGCTACTAGGCTAACTGAATCACCTTCCCCAAATCCTGTCACTCCTGCGATGGGTGGCTTTGGATTCACCCTGTTCTCTACCCATTTCCAGTAGCTGCTGCCTGGTTTCATGGCACCTGTGCCTCCTGTCTGCATGCCTGATCACTGGCTCTCACAGCTCCGTGGAGTCAGTGGGAAGGGTCCCCGGGTAGCCCTGCTGCCCCAGCCTGGCCTCTGTCACCCGCACACGTTTCCTGATGGCGCAATGCATTCTCAGGCTTCCGGGCCATCTGCTGCAAACATCCTCCTCGTTGTTGATCCAGAAGAGCCCCGCACACCCACAAGTCCTTACAGCCTTGGCCCAGATACTGCCCCGACTCTGCCCCATGGAGCAGACTTGTAACTCATTGTGTTAACATTGTTTGCATGTGGAGCCACCAAGAGCCTGCAGGAATCTTTGGGGTTAGTTGAACAGAAGTGGCTCAGTCTTCCGGAGAAACGCAGCCCTGAGTGAGGGTGCAGGGCTCCTGAAGCACAGCCAAAAGAAGGCTGGACTTCAGTGCCACCCCCCTGGGCAGTGCTTTGCTGCAGAGCACGGTGCGCAGGCTTCGGGGTGCATTTCACCTGTGTGTTTTGCTGCCACAGTGTAAACAACCTGAGAACAGAGACCAGACTTTTCCTCCGCATCTATGAGGAGCTGGCTCAATGCTTGGGGTCCAGTATTCATTCTTGGTTTGCTCTGTGAGTGGAGGAGTGAATGAAATGTAGTGCGAGTTGGGAAATCAAGTTGCCTTCATGAGAGCACTTCGTGTGGGAACAAGCTTTCACATGAAGAGGTCTTGGGAGGGGCGCTAATAAGTGAGAGAGGTTGGCCTTTGAAGGTGCCCCAAAGAAGCCCAGCTTTGTCACCTCTGGCGTAGGACAACAGCTGGAACTGTGGGCACACAGGAGTCCCTCAGGGACACCTGTGAATACACTTCCAAAGAGCTAAGATTTAGACTCGGCAGGTTTTAGGTTAGGAACACACACATTTGCAAAGAAATCTGACCTTGACAAGTGATGTACTTCCAGATGCGCTGGGAATTCTCTAGCATGCTGTAAGCATTTGCTTTTGATTAACTGCTCAATGAAGAGATGGGAATCTGAAAGAAAAACTGAAATCTGAAGGGTTACACACCACTGCCGAATGAAAAGTAAGAGACTGCTGACAGGCTTTCAATCTAATGCAAATAGAAAGGATTTGTTCCATGCAAAGGCCCTTCATGTCTAGGACTGCACCTACTCGCCTACTAGATAAGGCTTGTGGTTTTCTCTGTCCCTCTTTCTCCCTCTTATTTTAAATTCTTGGCTGTAATCTCTTCCTTGTCTTCTATTTTGGATGCTTATACAAAAATCACTTCTAGGAGAATGGGGACTAAACGAGTAAGTTTATTCATACGCGTACACAGAGAAACACGTGAATCAACACGCCAACCTGCAGAAATGCAGATGTGATTGTGGTGCTTCCGGCTCACTGGATGGATAACCGGCCGGGCTGTCTACAGGACAGGAGAGGCTGAGTGTGTGAGCCTAGTGAGCATTTGAAGGGTCCAGAAAGCAGCCTGGGCAGACCGGATGTCTGGAGGGCTCCCCAATCCTCTTGATTTCGATGGCAGCATGATTCCCTAAAGATGGGCTCAGACCCGTTCTCCTGGAATGATTCTAGCTGCTCGGATTAAATGAGGTGAACTCATCACGGCTTCAGTGTGGCTGGCTTTGCCAGTGTCTTGACTGAGACTGAAGAGCTGGGTGCACTTTGGCTGCCCACACCAACATGGCCTAATGCCCTTCCCGTTATTTTCTAGCAGTTTTCTTAGGACTTGGAATGGGGTGGAGGTGGGAGTGTGAAAGCCTCAGAGGATTCTGTTTTGTTTTGCTTTTTGGGGGGGTGGTGGTGCTGGGAATCAAACTCAGGCCCTTGCACTTGTAGGCAAGTGCTCTACCACTGAGCTAACTCCCCAACCCCTGTTTTGCTTATTTTTTCTTCCTGTTTTGGCTCATATAGCAAGCTCATGGTAAATATTGAGCAATTTATTTAACCACACTATTCCTCAATTTCCTTATGGGCAATGCTGTCTTGTTTATAAGCAGTTTTGAAATGTCTGCAAGCACACAAAATGTTGGTATGAGAATCCAGAGCAGATATCTTATTTCTGATCTACTTGCTGTCCTTCCAATAGTGGGGACCACCTACAGCAAACTCATTTGAAGTGATGGTTGTAATGCAGACTCCCAGGCCTACCCCACGCTTCCTGAATTATAATTTTGAGGGGTGCAGTCAAAAGTCTGTGTTGTGGCCGGGTGTGGTGGCGCATGCCTATAATCCAACACTCAGGAGCCCGTGCAGGAGGGTTGTGAGTTTGAGCCCACTTGGGCTACACAGCCAGACCCTCTCTCAAAGGAAAAAAAAAAAAAAGAAACAAAAATATTCTTGGGTGAGTCTGATACACTCCGGAGTATCACTTTGAGTGTCTCTGATTTTTGGTAAGCCTGAGATTGAATTTAGATCATTGGATCACTTAAAAATCCCCTGGTATCTCCCAGGATTTTCTGGACTAACCCAGTCCTGACCATTTTCCCCCTGAGCGACTGCATATTGTGATTCAGTTGTTCCTTTAAAAACTACCTTCAGCTTATTTTGGCTTTCCCTGCCCTCAGAATGCAGGTGATCTGCTAGGATGTTGGGGACTCACGGTTCCCGGTCAAGGGTGGCATGAGATTAACATTCCAGCTTCCTGAAGGAAGGGTGAAGTTGGCGAGCCACACACTGGCCTGCCTGCTTTCGGTGTAGTGCTGGACTTCCCCTAGGAGGCCAGGGCTCAGCGCCTATTGCCGATTTGACTACTGACTTGTTTTCGGCGCTGGGGAAACCACTAAAGCTTTCCACCAGTGTCCCCCCGCACAGTATATCCTGTCCCCATCCTCATGAGCAGCTTCCGGAGGGGCAGTTTACGTCGTTCAGAAGGGCAGTTGTGTTGCCGGGTCTGTGTGTCGTGTGGCCAGGTGGAATTTGACCAGCAGAGGTAGCCTCGGGCTGTGCAGCAGTGATACAGAGCGGCCCTTCTTTTGGCTGACGAGGAGCTGCCCGTCTTCCCTTTGTGCTGAGAACTGAGAAGGGTGTGCAGGCTCTGCAGGTCCGGGTAGGTGCTTAAGGGTCCTCAGAGGTGTCACAGAAATTGCAGGGAGATGAGCAGAGTTAGCGCTTCTCTGCTCAAACCCGGAGGAAAGGACAGCCAGCTCCATTTTTGCTTCCCCGGCCTTCCGCGGACGACCGCACTACATGGCAACGTCATCTCCTTTGCCACCCTTCTTGGACGTGTCCTGATCTTGAGCCCTGTTAGTAGTTTTTCTATTGCTGCAAAACCAATTAAACTAATTACACAAACAAGGCGGCTTACACCACACACATTCATCATCTCGCTGCTCCACGGGGCAGGCGCCCAAGTGCAGCTCGCAGCCCTCTGTGGGCCCCGCCCCGGGCTGGCGTCTAGTTGTCAGCCGGACTCCCTCTTGCCTGCTTGCCGCTGGCTGCAGCAGGCTCTGCGTCCAGCACCCCGCGGCACTTGGCGCCTTTCTTTCCCGCAGCCTTGGAGCTCCCAGCGGCTTTCTTCTTCCAACCCAGCAACAGAGTCTTTCTAGTGTAGCACGTAAAAAAATCGATACACGGTCCTAAGGCTTTCAAAGATGAATGGACTTTGTACTCACTAAGATGGCTGTTAAAAAATAGAAAAATGTAAAATACAAACAGAACATAAGTATCAGTGAGGATAGGGCAGAATTGGAAGCCTTGAGGGAGATGAAAAGCAGCATGGCTGCTATTAATGAGTATGTGGCCCCTAAAAATATTAAAATTAGCATTACCTGTGATTCAGTAATTCCGCTTCTAGGTATATGACCCAGAACAGTGTAAGAGGAGACTTTCAGGTTATCTCCATACCCAGATTCATTGCAGCGTTAGTCACAGTTTCCAAAATGTGGAAGCAATTCATGGCTGTGACCAGGTGAATAGGTAAAGCATATGTGATATATATGTACAACAGAATAGTATTCAGCTTGGAGAGGAAGGAAAATCTGGCGCATGCTTCAGCATGAATCTTGGAAACATACTCAGTGAACTAAGTCAGGCACAATGTACAAATATGTTAATATTTCCACTTATATAAAGTGTATCAGAGTAGTAAGAATCAGAGACAAAGTAGAATGGTGGGGTCCAAGGGCTGGCCGGAGAGAGAAACCAGAGTTATTGTTTCATGGGCACAGAGTTTCAGTTTTGCAAGATGAAAAAGCTCTAGGGGTAGAAAGTGATGGCGGCTACTGAATGATGTAAATGCACTTAATGCCCAACACTGTGCATTTTAAAATGGTCACAATGGTGACTCTTACGCTGTGCACACTGTAGCACAGTAGCAGGCAAAGAGAAGCGGGCAAAGGAGATGAGCAGGAAGAGCACAGGTAGTGTAGCAAGCAGGCATACTTGGAGAGAGATGTTCAGCCTTGCTGGTCACCAAAGAACTGGGAATGTACAAGTGAGAAGGAAGGAAGCACCGTCTTTTCCTCAGCGGGATCAGGATGTCATGTGTCTGGCATGGAAGGCCTAGCACGATTCTGCTCAGAGTACATCCCACCTCTCTGCTGCTGCCTCGTCTCCCCCAAAACAGGGGCACAATCTTCACTCGATATTTTTATTCCAGTGTTTTGCACGAGATAGATTGTGAACCATTCCTGGGCTGTCTTTTAGTATGCTAGTTGCATTTTTAAAAGTAAAACCTTTTCCTTGAGGCCCAGGTTTGGGTTCTAGTATAAAGAGGTACAATGTGAATTATATTAAATGTGTCTGAAATGTTTGTTGTATTGAAAAAATGTGTGCCTGAAAGCATCAATGAGATAATTTCCACCCATCTATCCCAGAGTTCGCAGTGTCAGGGTAAACTGTGAGTCATACTATTCTGTGTCCTAAAATTGGCATTCTTGTAACAGAGCCCTTCACATTCCTTTTTCTAATCACCCATGTGACCACACACCTGCTTCATTATATCTTTATAGCTCACAGTTTCCACAGGCCATTGTTATCTCTTGGTAATTTATTGAAGGCAATTAGAGTAAATCTTTTTCATGACAAGGAAATGTAGCTAACAATACATCTATTAATAATTAGTCAAAGACTGTGACCAGGCCTTCTATTAAGCCTATTTATGTTATTTTACTTAGTGTTCACATCCTTCGTAGACAAGTTATGTATTTTTCCTTTTATAGGTGAGGAAATTGAGCCTGTAAGTTTTGATAACTCAATCCAGATCACGCAGCTCAGTGGAGGGGAAGCTGGAATTCAAACCCAGCTCTCTGCAACTCCAAAGTTCTGATCTTCCCACTATGCTACACCACGTCTAGGAATATAAATTATACTTATTTTATAAATAAAAGTGATTTATAAGAATAAATATTTAAACATTTTACTTCGTATAAGTAGCCTGTTGATCATAGTTCCTAAAATTTCATATGAATATAGGAGTATTTTAAAAACTCAAGATGCGAGCTGAAGCAACCAGGCTGCATTCAGAACAGAACGCTTCCTATTCCATGTCCAAAGTGCAGATTTTCTCCCTGATAAGATGTACTGTTTGGAGACTTTTTTTTATTGTGATTCAGGTGCAAATAACAGGAAACCATATTTTTTTTCCTGTCTTGGCAAAAGGGAAGGTATTCCTAAAAAAGAATACTTCATGTAACAGTGATTTAAATTGCCATTTTTGCTTCACTGTGAATGGGAAGGAGATAGATTATAGCATGAGATTCAAAGAAGTAACAATGGTCTACTGACTTCGTACTGAAGTCCAGCCAGGGGCTTTCCCAAGACTCTGAGCCAGGGGGCGGTCTTCAGAGACATTGGAGTGCTTCCCTGCCTGAGAAAGTGGGACCGCGCCAAGCCACAGTGAGAGAAAGCCAGGTGATTGCCCGCACGGGAAGTGAGTTGCTTTGCAAGGCCTCATACGCAACCTTTTTATAGCTTTGAAAAAAAAGTCTAACACCAAAAGACGCAATCCTGTATTTTTTAAGTCAAAATATTTTAAGACTTTTTCCAAAGGGAGTGTGAAAATTGGCAATGAATAGATTTGAATATAAAAGTGCGCTCGCACGCACACACACAGGTACACGCGCACGCGCGTTTTCCTGGACTTCTAACCTCTGCTGCGTCTTTGTCTGCAGGGCTCACACGTGTTTTAACCGCCTGGACCTGCCCCCGTACCCGTCCTTCTCCATGCTGTATGAGAAGCTCCTGACGGCGGTGGAGGAGACCAGCACCTTTGGACTTGAGTGAGCTGTAGCACAAAGCCCAGCTCTTGGGGGCAGGTGATTCCCGAAGCCAGCCGCAGGGGACGGACTGGACTTTGGGAGTCTCCGGAGCAGGCTGCCATTGGAGCAAGGCTGAGTGCTGTCACTTCCGGGAAGACGCGCTCTCGTGCTTGGGATTGGCCGTGCGTCCTCTTGCAAGGATTTGGGTGAGCTTGATGCCCAGGGAACAACACAACAGTCTTTCAATCAACAGTTCTTGACTGCCAAATGTTTTCCATTTCTTATGCTCCAAGACAAAGAGGAACCTGTCCATGACCAGCTCCCCGGTAATTTTTAGGGACTCAGGAGAATCTTGAAACTTACCTTTGAACATGGTTCAAGCCAAACTGGCGGCACTTGGCCCAATCTCCAAATTAGTGCAAGTTCATTAATATAATAAAAAAAGTATATTTCCTGAAAGTATATTCATTTAAGCCCTAAATTACAGCAGAATATTAATTTCTTGCTTATGAGTGTCTGCATGGTGCATACTACAGGTCTTAGCTCTCACAAGACACAAGCAAACCTGAAGCCAAGGCAATATAAGGTAACTGTGAAGATCTGCAATAAGGTGGTTTGTGACAATGTGTATGCAAGTGGTATGTGTGTAATTACGGCTGAGGACAGCTGATATTCAAAGAATTACTAAAGACAGATTCTATGCTTTATAATGCATGAAAACAATTTTAAAATAACTAGCTATTAATCACAGCCTATCAGGAAAATGTACACAGTGAGTTCTGTTTATTTTTTACAGGTTCATGATATTTATGTTCTTTAAGATGTATATAAGAGCCTCTGCTCACCCTCTGTGTCTCCCCTTTCCATTGTCATGCTCCACGCTTTCTTGGGCATCATGCTAGTCTGTATCCTTTGAAGCATTCTCAAAGGAGCAAAAGGGCCTTTTATTTTTATAAAGGTGTTAAAAAAAAAAAATGCCCTGAAATACTTTGCACTGAATGTACCAAAGTTGAAGGGACGTAACAATGGGAATCACAGCAGTTCCATCACCTAACAGTGTAATAGAAATGCTTCCAAGTCAGACTTCCTTCAGTGCCATGTCAGCCACTCCAAGGACTGTGAGTCTCAGTAATAATTTTTTAACACTCACTCTATGTGATAGTATGATATGCATTTATTTGAAATGCATTAGATTCTCTTCCATCCATCAGATACTTTCCAGGATGGCATTTAATACTGATATTTCGTATTTCCCCACTGCTTTTTATTTGTACAGCATCATTAAACACTAAGCTCGGTTAGGGAGCCATCAGCAACCCAGAGAGACCAGCTCTCTTTAGTAATAAGAACTCCATTTTCCCTCATCAGTGAAGACCCCACAGATTGAAACTCAATCTCTCAGCTCTATATTTCTAAGCCTGCATTTTCACTGATGCATAATTTTCTTACTAATATCGAGAAACAATTTTTCTATGGTATTCAAAAACTGCATGACATCACTAATCTTACTTCTGCTTCATTTTGTGAGAGGGTATCCTTCATTTTAATTGTTTTGGGGATTATTCCACCCTCAGTTTATCCCTTGGTTTATGACCATAACTAGTCAGACACACGACAGAGCAGTTAAATGGAGGATGTGAAAGCACCAAGTGAACTTGTCACTGGGCAGCCTGTGGGTTGTAGGCATTGTTGGGACATTTCTTTGAGAACCACATTTATAAGTAGCTGTTGAATTCCGATGATGGATGTCGGCTGTCCTGCACTTTAGGGAGGTCATCTGTGTGACATCATAGGTGTGTGGTAAGAACTAATTGCTGTCTGGTTAGCCATGGGGATTATTATTGGGACCCCCAGAGGAACATCCAGTGGCACTGTGCTCTTGCACTGAAGGCAAGTACTATGGCGTGGGGAAATGTTCTAAAAAATAAAGTTACAGAAATCTGGAAATAAAAGGAAGATTTATCTATATGCAGTAATTGGGCCAGGAAAAAAAAAGGCATAGGATGACTTTTAACTGGAAATATTAGTTTGTACTTACAGATCATGAATACAACAATATAATTTTGCAAATGATTTTTACTTGTTTGTATTTTTTCATTATAAGGAAAAACAGTGTAACACACTAACATGCTTTTTTTAAAGAGAAAAATCACATTTTTGACGTTTCAGAGTTGGCATTCTCTAAACGGCTGATATGAAAGTTTGCATTTCTTTAAAAAATACATTCGTAGATCATGTTAGCTTTCATTTGGTTTGAGAAACTTTGTTACCGTATGTCATACTACTAGGTGAAAGAGATTTGAAATAAAATGTATCTCTTGAATTCTTTCCAACAAATATATTTCTTTATTAAGGCATCCCACTTCTCAAGTAACAGTTCTCTTGATTGTATGCAGACATTCTTGATTAGTAGAATTGTCTAGTTGACACTGTTCTCAAAATTGGGAGTTATCAAAGATGTACTTAGCCTATTAGAAAACCACGATAATCTATTATTCTTCACTAGTAAAACAGAAAGCAGCCAAAAGTAACTATGAAATATTAAGTAGTACTTCCACAGGTATAAATTAGACTTTAATATACTCTACAATTAGAAATATCCATAAGTATGTTCTGGACTGTAAACCCAGATAAATCACTTGGCCTTTGGTCTTGTTTTCCTTGAGAAATTCGTAAGCGGTGCTCCTTACACTCTAAAGGCAGTCAGGCTGTGTCACAGCTGTGGGCAGCACCTCTCGGCGGGAGAGAGCAGGCGCACCACTAGCATCCCCCGAGTCTGTCCCTGGGTGGGACGATGGAGCCGCAGGATCTACACCTGCTTTCACAAGCTCACAGTCTGGTAGAGAGGACACCAAGGCTCCAAAAAAGTACTTTAAAAGTTTTAAGTTCTGCAGTCAAGGAATGAGGCGAGAACAGCCTATCGGTCTGGGTGACTCAGTCCGTCACAGCTGCATTTACGGGAGACAGTGGCTAAAGTAAACCACCTAAGTGCTGCTTCTGTGGGTCACTAAGGGCATGTGACTGGGTGTCATCTTGGCCAAGTGTTGAAGCCTGAGAGCATTTACCTGTGACGGCTTGAAGAGTGGGTATGGAGAACTGCAGCATGAAGGAGCAATCCTAGATCTTCAAATTCACAAATAAATGCCAAAACGAAGTCCCGTACTTTCCCCTGTTCCTCCTCACCCGTAACACAATGCACATTGAGCCTGTGGTGTGAATATTCCCGTCTTGGAGTCCAAGCCACTGAGGGGATCAAAACATTTCTTTTGTGCACAAAAAGAATGGATCTGGGTCAAAGAAACACAGTCACACTTTTCTAGCATGTGTTGTGCTTGTAACGTAGTAGAAATTCTGTAATAAATAAAATCCGGAAACCATGATGGAAGTAGAAAGAATAAGTTTTGCCAAATTAGAGTATAGATGCTGATGATATTCTCATTTATTTAAATTCAAGTCTCAAGGAAGTGAGGTGGCTAAGATTTAGAATCACCTGCATCACAATAAAAATGGTAAAAATACATTCAGATGAGGATGGCAGTAGAACATGTTTGCATAGTGCTTACAGTTTCAAAGGGCTTTCAGGTCCACTGTCTCTTTTGATCTTTAGTTACATTGGTGGTTGTAGTTTCAAGTTCTACCTCGTTTCACACTGATTTTTGTGGATAACTTGCAGGATCCATTTCAGTACTTTATAGTCAAGATTCTGTGTTTCATCTCAAGAAATGTGAAGACTAATGGTCATACCAGTATATTCTACTTTCAACCAGTTTTGGAAGATGCTTCGTCTACCCAAACTCTCACTTTCTTAAGTAAACACACTTAAAACATGACTCCTTCTGAGACTTTCATAAAGAAATTAGTATATTCATGGAAAAAAACGCCTCACAGACTTAATATTTGTTTTTCACTATTCGCCATGAGAAATTTAAAACAGGAAGCAAAATTTGATTGTTTTTGGTGGATTTCTGTAGTATAGCAGTTTAGTTTCCTCAAATAGCATTTGGAACCAAGATCATGGAAAAAAGCACTGTTCAGAAGCCGTGTTTTCGTTTTAAATTTTTAATAAGGATGGATCTAGAAAGCCCTGGTAGCCGAATTGCCCTGGTACAAAGGAAGAGACCACTTTTTTTCTCCCTGCCTTCTTCATATTTGTCCAAATGGTTTGTTCCCTATCTTTTTGCACAGATTTTTTTTAATGACTTGGCCATTTCTAACAAGGCAAAGATCTTAAAGTGAAGAGTGTGGAAGTCTGTCCAGTTTAACCTTACTCAGGAGAACTCACTGAAGGTTTGCAGGGACTCTGCACAGTAATGAAAACGCCTTGGAAGAACAGGCCTGCCCTCCAAGCCGCGTGTGACTTTCAAGTCCTCTTCCTCCATCTTACCAGCTCCCTGATTTAGCTGACGAGTAGCAGCACTCTAGATCTTAGTCATCTTCCTTCCAAGGGACTTCTGTTCGTTTCCACTTAACGAGAATGTCGCTTGGAACTGGCTTTCTAATTTGGCGCCATGTACTGTCCCACAGGGAAACAAGGGGATGCCCAGGACATGCAGGCTTTCTGGACCGTGTCTGAAGGCCAGCTACTGCCTACTAAGGGGTGACACAAGTAAAAAGCGAGGAGGAGCCAGCAGCTGTGCCACGCTCGTCCCTGACCGACCGTCAGGCTCGGGGCTCGGTGGGCCGGGCTGTCCCCAGCAGGGCAGGCTGCGCGGGGTGAGCAGCGCTGAAGGCCGGAGGTCGCCCCAGCAGCCCGGAGACAGGCGAAGGAGGATGCGCTGGGGTGGGCGCGGGGGAGGCGCGGCCGGGGTGGCGTCCGACCTGAAGGGGATGCTGGCTGGGAGCCAGCCTGCCGGGAAGTGCCCTCGTTCGGTGCCTTCACTGGCTGAGCGTTTTCCGTGCTGCAAAAGAACTTCAGGCCCAAGGTAACAAAGCCACCTAGAGCTTAGGAGAGTCGAGGGTTTCGCATTTGCATCTGAAAGTTATTGTTACTACTATCGAACACCGTAAATGAAATAAAAGAAAGGGCGTGTTTATTTCATTATGCCTAATCTGTTCTTCAGCAGACATCTTTTGCCCCTGGAATAGCTTCTGAGGCCTTTTCGTGCTGTAAATGGCAATCGCGACGTCCCCTTTCGTTCAGAAGGCAAAATCGTAAGGATGAAGTTACTGAGTTGTAAACGGAGATCTAATCGTTGTTTCCGACCAAGAAGTGAATTAAGGCAGGAAATACATCGCTTAGATTTTTATCTGCAAGGTGCTGTATTTGGCGTTGATGATCGAACAGCTCAGCAGAACACGATAGCTCTAACTGTATAGTTTCTGGGGAACGCAGGAGAATCAAATTCATAGACACGATTTTTATGTGTGGCGTCCTTGGGTGGGTGATATGTTTCTATCCAATTCTCTTTGGAGATATTACAACCCTGAGGAGTGCTGATAGGTGGGGTGTATGAGTCTAACTGAATCAGCTGTTACTTACTGCTTACTGTCACCTTCTGTAACAAAACATGGATAATGTTTCAAGAAACACCTTGGAGAATTAATGAGGAAACACACAGAACTGAACGTTCTTTCAGGACCCTCACGCTCTAAAAGATGTAGTTACAACCTATTTTTCTTTATATGATATCATAAGTAAAATTTGGGCCTGTTAATATGTTGGAAAGTGCATAAGATTACGTGTTTTTATAACAGGGATGCAGGCATTCCAAAATAAATGAATGAAAATATATGCATCTCTCTTGCCTCTTACAGCAAGTATTAATCTAATTTTATAATAATGCTCACTTTTTAATATTAAGGCTCTGTAAAAAAAAAAATTCTAAGATTTCAGTAGCGCACAGGCGGTGTATTTTTTTAAGCCTCTCCATTTTTCTTCATGAACTCCACGCTTGTCCACTATACCATGAATCACTGTTAATAGCAATGTCTCTATTTTTGTTGAGCTGATTTAAGCTTCATATTTATTCAATGTGACTTTAATAGAGAATAATAATGGGAGATATTTGATATTAGGATTAAGAGTACACAACTCTCATTTCACCTTACATTTAAATTTCTTTCTTTTTAAAGCAAATAATGCAGATTGTTGACATCCTGAACTGGTTCATGGGTGGTGTGGTATGGAGCCTCACACTGAATCGTGGACTAGTTCACTTTCTGGGAAGTCTGTATTCTTATCCTCACCTGAACCCCTGACTCTTGTGTTATATTTTTTTACGATTATGAAATGCTTTGAGGGAAAGATATTTTAATGTGTACAATTTGTTTTATTTTCATACTGATCTCTATTTTTGTTTAAAACCATGTTACATCATGAAATCACTTAATCCAAAATAAATCTTCTTTAGAAAAACAGATCATGACTTTTCTGTCATACTTTTGGAAAAGAAAAAACTCAGGAGGGATGAGAACGAAAGTTAAAGATAAAAGTCTCAGGGAACAACTGTGCACCTGTGAGGATGCAGGAAGTTCTCTTTTCAGTGTATGTATCATCAGGAATTGATTTTGTTCATCCCTTTGAGAATATTTTATTGTTTGTTAAGCCACAAATGACTGTTAAAGGGACTAATTAACACAGATTATGGTCTCAACTCACATGGTGGAAACTACTTGTTGTCATCTTGGTTGAATGCTTAGTAAACATATGCACCCCCCGTGCACATCAGTTTAATCTGGGGGACACACGTCTCCTGCCTACAGGGACCAGGTGTGTGTTTTATGAGGAAAACTGGCTCAGTGTGAGCAACAGAGAGTAGTGGGGCTCACCTAAAGGGGGCATTGACATAGCCACATGAAAAGTCCAGTATTGAAAGATCTTCTGATGTAGCAAGAGAAACATCAGAAATCCAAATTCATATATAATATTTTCAGATTTTTAAAAAATTGGGTGGATCAAACCAACCATGTCTACAAGTTGAATTTGCCTTCAAGTCATGAATTTGGAACATCGATTTTTAAAATGTTAGCAACACATGGCAGTTAACAGAAAAAGATGGGGAAAGTAGGAGGGTAGATATTACTTTGAGGGCAGTTAGTTACAGAGTGTATTTGAAAATTATCCATTTACAAGCATCATTCTGAAAACCAACTTGTATTAATTTATTTGAATTAAGAGTATCCTTGTTAGGATTTCATGGAACTGATGTAGCATTAAACTCTTTATATTTTAGGTTGGAAATCACCTTCGTATGTTCTAGGAGAGCACAGGAGGCGGAAGATTCGGCTTCTACAGATGGCTGAAGTCGATGTTGTTAGTGAAGGGCAAGTCCTGCTGCCGACTTCCCGTTTTTGCATCAGATCCTTTGACCTCAATATGCTTTTATTGTCATAAATTTATCTGCCTTCATTATGTTCTGTTAATGTAAAACTTAAATCCATTTAATTAGTGGGCATACAGTAATGCATAATTCTTCCCCTTCGCCATCCTAGGCAGTCTTTCATGCTAGTTTTTTTTTCTTTTCTTTTCTTTTCTTTTGGAGGAGGGTGCTGGGATTGAACTCAGGGCCTTGTGCTTGCTCGACAAATGCTTTACCACGAGCTAACTCTCCAAACCCCTATCCTGTATTTTTAATATTTTTAATTTCATTCTTAAACCAGGAATCCTTTTTTTCTTCTACTTTCTTCTTTGGCTTTTTCAAAAATGTTGACCTATTGACTTTTTTCCTTCTGAATAGACACCTCACTAGTATTATATTTGTCACCCAAATATGACTTTGGAATCACAAGAATAAGTTGAAGTTAGAGTATCTGATAAAGATGTAATATTTACATTGATATACATGAGTTCCATACACTTTATTTTCTTGATTGTCTTAAAATCCTCATTTAGACACATCTTCCCAAAAGACAGTTACTAGTTTTTCATTGAGAAAAGAAAAGCTAGTAATTTTCCAAAAACATATTTAGAACAATACATTTTGCTTTTCCAATTTATAATAATGTTACAATAATGTTATAAAATACCACCTCTGGCAAAAATAAAATACTTGGGTCTAATGTAATAATTTATATCTAGGTTGGTATTCAGTTGACATTGTAAACTGGACCCCAAGTCGAATGCTCAAACTCTCTCATGACTTTGTCACTGAATATCTCTCCCTCCCCTCCCCCTACCTGAAATTAAATTCTTAAGTTCGAGGCCAAGTACAGATCTACTTTTTATTGTGACATTCTTGTCCCAATGTCTGATGCAGTTTCTTCAGAACTGAATTACACACATGAAGGCCATCTTTTGCAGTGTATAGAATCAAGTGTAAAGAAACTAGATGCCTTAGACTGAATGTGTCTCTGGAATTCGGACGTTGAATCTAGTCCCCAGTGGAATAGTGTGTAGAGGTAGGGCCTTTCAGAGGGGACAAAGTCATGAGGGTGGAACTCTCATGAATGGGATTAGTATCCTTACAAGAGACCCCCCGAGAACTCCTTTACCCCTTCTGCCGGCTAAGGGGACAGCAAAGGAAATGACCATCTATGAACCAGGAAGTCCTCGCAAAACTCTGCATTTTCCAGAGCTTTGATTGTGGGAAATAAATCTGTGTGGCTCATAAGTGACCCATTCTCTGATACTGTGTCATAGCAGCCTAGACGGACTGAGACACCAAAAGTGGCCAAGAGGTTTCCTGTGTCTGTTTCCTCCTAAGCTTATGCCCACACCTTGACCCTCTACATCTTAGTTAAAGTTCTAGCAAGACAGCCAGCCAATGAAGAGAAGAAAATACATTTTCAAATGCTTAAAGCAGAGCCAATATAGACTGCTGATGCCAGGTCTTCTGGGGCAGAGGACCCCTGGATGAAAACAGTGTAGGTTTCTCTGACGGGTCCAGAATATTGGCAGAATGCCGAAGTTGGATGCTGAGACTTGCCTAAGGTGGGACAGCTCTTCTCATCTTCTATCCTCGTGTCCCAGAAACCCAAGAGAAATCTTCAACTCATAAAATCCCCAAACAAGACTTGACTCTGGGTTCCTAAACTGGCCAGTGTCCAGAGCAGCGCTTCATCCTTGGGATGGGGGTGCGGGTGAGTGGAGGGCGCTCTGGGTTTCCTTTAGGGACCACTTCTGTTCCCCAGTGGTTGGCTTCCCAGAACAAAGCAAAACAAAGGAAACAAGCCAACAAACACCAACTAAGCCATTTTTAAATGTTGGGTAAGGAGCTATTCTCAAGTTAGTGCTAACTGACTGTTACTTCAGCTTCAGTTAGAAAACCATATCAGCATTTTCTAAATTTTGCATTGTATCACCAGTAATAAGACAGGACCCTTCAAATACAGAGATGTAGCTTGAAGCTTGTCCGACCCATATAAAATTACTTCTGTTTCCTTTACTTTTAAGTAAATTCTTCACATATCAAATTTAGTTTCACTTTGGAAACAGGATATTTCCCTTTTTGCTCTAATAAAACCAATTCCTTCTGCCCCAAAATATTGAAGATTTGATGATCCAGTAAGATGCCACTTTGATTTTAAGTGTTCTTTGGTGGACACTGTATCCTTTGTGATGTAGATACATCAGAGTATATTTATTACATGCATGTATGAAAATTCCACAATGAAACACAACATATTCCATATAATTAATTTGTACTAATAAAATATAGATGGGGAAAAAAGAAAAAGTTCTATAGAATCAGAATGTCTTCCTCTCACAGCACTACTGAAGACTAGGAGCTAAAAAGTGTGGGTCTGTTGTATCACTCACAACAATGCTGAAGAAGGAGTAAAGGTGACAGGAGTCGGGACCTCAGAAGCAAGCAGGATGCCAGCAGTGCTCCTTCTTTGCGCTCAGTCCTTCTAACCTGCGGCACTGCTCAGGTGTGGTGATGGTTAGACGAATGTTCTTTAGCAAATGCTTCCTGGTTGATTTTGACATCTCCTTAGCTGAGGCCTTCCATTTATACACAACACTGTAATAGAAAAATTAGCCCCACTCCTTGGAAAAATGACCACAGCAAAAATACAAGCGGACCCTGGATCTTCTTGTAGTGCTACAAATAAGGAAGTTACATAAAAATAAAGAAGCAAAAATACCTGGGGAGTCTGTTAAAGGGATGCGGGAGCCAACTAAATGAGCTCCTGAGGTCAAAACTGGAAACATTTCAGCAACAAAGTAAAGTACTATCAGAGTATCACATAAAATATGAAATTAATACCCATAAGTCCTTACTGATAAATAGACTGAATAATTAAATGAAGAGATAAATCTATGCATAAAAATTCCAAACAGTGCTTAAAGTACAGTACTTAATTTATGTGGAGTCTAAATATGCCTGTAGTGACTTCCTAAGAGCACATTAGAGAAAAGGGGTAGAGGAGAAAAGTAACTTCATAGCAAAGAAAGCTGACAAACGGGCCCAGCCAAGAGATCAACAGCAACATCGCTGGCCATAAATTATGTGGATAGTGCGGACCCTTGATATGATGTGATAAGAATGACATTTTTATTTCCCCAAAGACATAATGTTTGAGAAAAACACCAAATTCCATTAGAGGCACAGCATGCCAAACATTTAACAAGCGCTTTTCAAAAATATCAAGGTCATTGAAGCCAAGAAAAGTCTGAGAAATGGTTTTTCAGGCAAGAAGCATCTAATGAGACATGATAACTAAATAGAAGATAGCATTCTGGATCAGATCCTAGTATAGACAAGGACATTTGGTAAATACAACAGAAATCAGCATAAAATGTGGGCTTCAGTTAACAATAATGGATCAATATCAGCTTATGAAGGTTAACTAATGTACCATACTAATGTAAGATTTAGGGGAAACCAAGCACAAGCTATAAGGAGCTTTATACTATTTTCTCAAGCTTTCTATAAATCTAGAACTATTTTAAAAAGTAAAGTACATGAAAAATAGCTGGGCTTATAGAGAAAATTTAGCACTACAACCACAGCATGTAACAAAGCTCCCAAATCAATTCATTAGTGATTATTCATAGAGTAAATAGATTATTCACAAATTAACCATTCTTTAATCAAATAGCAACTATAAAAATGGGCACAGTGTGGGCGGGGATATAGCTCAGTGCTTGAGTGCTTGCCTAGCATGCATGAGGCCCTGGGTTCCATCCCCAGCACCACAAAACAAAATGAGTACAGAGAATTGTACAAACGCTGAACAACAGGAGGAACGTTTGTTTTGTATGGGAGCAATGATTTCATTCTAAGTAACAGATTATGTTATAGGTAGTAAGTTTAATATTTTGTAAAAGCAAGTGGATTTTTAAAAAGTAAAACAATCACAGGTTAGGTAGTGATAGACTCTACCTAACGAAATAAAGATCAGAGACTTAGACACCAGCTAATATGTTGCCATGGATAGAAAGATTCTGGAATAGCTAACTCATCCTATGGACAAACATGCAAAAATCTAAAGAAACAACTTCACACGGTGTAGTCGACTAAGTTCATTCAAACCATGGGTGACATTGCATATCTATTTCTTCTTTTAAATCTTAAAGTAATACCTTCATTTTTATTTTGCTATTCCCAAGATGTATTTACAGATGACTTTGGGTCATCCTTAGAGGCATCTAGTATCTAATATAATATGTGGTGAAAATTGTTATCTAATCCTCCTTTGTTGGCTAAAACTCCAGTTGCTATATTCTTTGTGTTGCTAGATTCTTGACTAGTTCCTGTCCCAGTGTGCTGTATCAAGTTAGTATTGTGTTGTGTTGGTATTGTGTAGAGAAGCCCACCTAGCATCCTTGCTACATAGCACACATACTGCACACCTGAGGGCTCTCCTTGGGCTAAAGGGTGATGTGCAACAGTGGCCTTCCCACTCGGATGTATGTGGCCCTAAGTCAGCCCCCCACATACCTGAAAAGAAAAAAACTGGTTAATGGCTCTAGAGGAATGGCCTCGTGCTACACATCCTCAACCTTACATGTGGGTAGAAAGAACGTTTAGCAGTAATCACTGGCATTTATCTCCTCTTATGATGATTACATAAAAAGTATAAATTTTGACACATACATGAAAAGAAGGGCAATCTCAGAATAAACAGCTACCCTCTCAGTAAACTCATCTTTGTTCATGCTTGGGGTGGATTTTGTTATTTACAACCCAACAGTGCTAACTGCTGCATTCTATTTAGCAGGAAATCTGAGACTAGACATAGAAAGTGCTCAAAATACGAGGACTGGGGTGGTACCTGTCTGATATCTGACCTTCTACCTGACTCGGGCACTTCTCACCTAACCCCGAAGAGTCCTGCTGTGGTGTTTCAGAAGTTGGGTGATCTTGATGAGGCCTTACTGTCCCCTTTGAGGGAGGTGAGGGGGCTCTGGAAAAAGAAGGGAAAGTCCTCCAATACTCAGACCTAGCTCTCTCTCTATGGTGCCATTTACTTTAACAGCATTTGATAACCAGGCTCTACTTCCTTTCCAGATGGCCAGACACAAGAGCCTGGTCTTGATCCTGCAGACCAGGAAGTGGCCTGTGTCAGCTTTGTCTAAGAATCAGAAGGAAATCTTTAGTCTTTCTTTTTCTGAGGGCTCCTGCCCTGTGCTAAGACACCAAGGCGTAGCTTGTAAAAGCTTGACTTACTTATGCTTACGAGGTGTGATAGACAAACATGGGGAATGTTTAAATTTTAAAAAATTGATTACAGTAAAAAGCATGTTGCCATTAATCCGCCTCAAAATACTGCCCCTTGCCTTGAACACACTTATCACATTGTTCTTGCCCCTTTCTGAAGCAATTCTGAAAGTCTGCCTTCATTAGTCTCTCTATACACTGTGAAGATTTTACTAGCTTGCCTTTCCCCTGGTTGGCATTTGGCAGCAGCATTCACCCTATTTTTGATGACACCTCATACTTGGTCCTTGATAAGAGCTTCGTAGATATTTTCTTTTCTTTCTCTCTCCCCATGGACTGGACTCATAGTTCCTGTGTATTGCCTTTGGAAGGCCACCAGATCTCATCTCAGTCCTGATTTTAAAGAATGGTGACTTATCTCCTGTGGCCCAAAAAGTAATGTGGCCTTTCCTTGATCAAATGACCAAAACACCAATTCCTCAGATGCCTTTGGAAACTCTAATAGAAATGATTTGCCCATCCATCCATCCATCCATCCATCCATCCGTCCATCCATCCACCCATCCATCCATTTATCCATTCATCAATAAATCAAGTCCCTACTTTGTGGCAGGAAACGTGGTAAGAGCTGGGGAATCACGACTGGATAAAGCAGTCCTGGCACCCACCTTTGGAACTTCCTCTGGGGAGTTAATCTCACAGAGATGACAGGCAATAAACAAATAAATCCATGGTTACCAATTGTGATTTTTAAAAGTGCTATAAAGAAGACAGAAAAAGCCTGTCCGAGGTTGTAACATTTGAGATGAGAGCTGAAGGCAGAAGAGCAGCTGGTCGAGGGAGGATCAGAGGCGAGCTCTGCATGTCCTACACTGCAGCCCCTTAAGATCCCAATAATCACAGCGTGCCCATGAGAGACCGGGGCAGCCACGACAAACCTTCTCACGTATGGCTGTGTGACACACAGCCCTCTTCTTGGGGTGTTCTGGCCACTTGCTGTTGTGGATGAGCTAGACGCCTGGGGGGTGGGTTTCTGTGCTGGTCACAGAAAGTGAGAAGGGTTAACATGCACTCAGCATGAAGTGCAGGATCCGGAAAAGGATAGGAGACTGGGGGTCTGAGCTCAAACTCTGTCCTCACTTCCTGGCTTGATGGCCCAAGGTAGGTCACTCCGAGCCTGAATGTCCTCCTCTGAGAAATGAGAATAATGATGTTCACCCCAAGCTGTGCAGCAAGAATTAAACGGAACGACATAGACATAGCATCTTGCATGAAAAAGCATGGCCAGTTTTGTTTAGAACATTCTCATTTCACTGTAAAAATATTATTCCCTTGTACTCTTGTTTATGTAGTCTCACTATGGAAATGTGAACTTTTTTTTTCCATACTGAGGCTTGAACCCAGGAGCACAGAGCATTCTATCACTCTACTACATCTGCAGCCCCCTATCCATTTAAATTTTTGAGACAGGAGCTCACTAAGTTGCCCAGACTGACCTCAAACTTGGGATATTCCTGCCTCAGCTTCCCTAGTAAAAATGAAAACTTGTAAAAACAGGTACATTCCTTTTTCTTAACTTCCTCTAATCTTAGCTACTAGTTTACAGTTTTTGGTTCTGTAAACTAAATATTCCATACTCCAGATGGTAAATCATTCTTGGTTTTCCTAAATCTTCATCTAAAAACTTCTCAGGCAATCCCAGGTGGCAGGGGGAGTGTGAGTGGCCCGGAAAGGTGGGGAGATGGGAACACCAAGTTTCTGGGTGATGTCGGGCCTTCTAACAGCACACAGTGCTGTGGGTAAGACTGCCAGGACTCAGCCTGGCTAACGTCTGGTTGTCAAGTCTTCCTGGCAGAGTATGCTTCCTTTCTTCCCCATTGCCTGTGGCCTCTATGTTGTAGGGCCTCCTACGATGGTTCAGAAAGGGGTGGAGCAGGAAAGGAGAGATATGGAGTCAGATCACTTCGCTGTCTACATAGCTTACAGGTAGCCCCAAAGGTCCACTATCTTCAGCTCTAGCCTGAGCTCTTCACGGGCTCCTTTCTCATCAGTAAAATGGGAAAATACCAGCCTGGCTTACAGTAACCTCAGGATTGGTGAGGCGCAGATAAAACCCTGTAGTGAGCTCTGTTATAACTCTAAAATGGTGCTGTGAATACCAATATATCCTGCACAGCACTCAGCAGGCGCAGCAGGCCTAGAAGCATTTAGACCAGCTTGGGACTGAGCTACTAAAAAGGGGGATTTTTCTAGGTCAGTGAGTAATGGAAAGTGTCTCAAAGGTGCTGGCTATTTTTACTTTGAGAGAACAACCTTCTTAGACACGAGCTCACTAGCGATAAGAACTCAGGGGCTGGGAGATCAGGAGATAATTAAGTACCAAACAAAACCGGCCTCTTGACAATTTGTATAACTTCAGGGGAGGGGATGTAAATGTACCTTCAGTCTAGTTAACCTAAACGAGGCTCACTGAAGTAATGGGAACTGATCAGATCCTTATTTTTGCAATTTCCTGTTCTGAGCAGGAAGCAAAAAAGACAAACACCAGGAGTGAGAGACAGGAAGAAATAGACGAATGCTATGCAGAGATAACCATCTGCAGAGCACTCAGCACGCTCCTATTTGAAAAGATGCACCCTAATGTGTGCTTGCTGGGGTCGGCCTCCGTTAGTCATTACATGTGTCTGTTTCCCCGTTTCTCAACCTATTCCCAGGTGTGGCGGCTGATTTACACTTTTCTGTTGAGTTCAACTGCACACAAGCCTTTCTGATGAGAAGTGGACAGCGGAAATGTCCAACCAGATCCAGGGCCCCCAGCATCAAACCCAGCTACCAAAGAGCACGTGAGGAAAAAAGCAAAGGGTTGCTTCCCTCGTACATTTTCTCTAAATTATTTCAAGACACCACTTCAAAGAATCTTTAATCTGTGGTAGTATTTCAATTGTAGACGAAGATGCTTTTTCTAGTCAAAATTAATTTAAGTTCCTAATCATTTGACTTAGCAGGAAATGGGAAGATCTGGAGGGTGTAACCAGCCCTCCTGCTTTTCACCTTTGATGTCCAGCAGGAAAATGGCTAGAATAAAAAAAAAAAAAAGCTTTAAAATTTGCTTTACAAAATTGGCAGAAGGCAGACTCATTCCAGGCCCTCACGGCTCAAACAGAAAAGCATATTTTATATATCACATTAAATAATAACCAAAAAAACCCTAATAGAAACCAGTTCCCAAAGCTTTTCTGGATAATTTGGTACTTTTGAAATGTAGTATGCTTTTCGTGCCTCTCTTAAGCACTGTATAAAACGAGATACTCTCAAACACGTTGGAACATTTCTATTTTGATTGGCTCGGGGCGACTGAAGGTATTTGCCATGATTTATAATGAAGGCCGCACATGGCAGGGCATCACCGGTTTATAGAAATTGTGTAACTGGGAAACAACACAATGAAAATCCTACACTCTGCTGGCTGAAAGTTGGATCCCAAGCCCAAAGTCTAGGTAAACGTTTCTAGCCTGAGAAGAACGCCAACATTTTTTTTTCATCTTTCAAAATGTTAAATGTTTTTTAATTCATTTGAGTAGTTGTTTGCAAAAAGGCTAAGTTTATTTTGTTTTTCTTTTAATGAACAATGGCTTAGCCATAGAATGTCAGGAGGGCTGATTGATGTAAAAGAGGTTAAGATCTGTAACACTAGAAATTGACTAGGAAACTAGTTTTTCGGAGGCAAAGTTGGAGTTGCTAATGGCAAGCAGTTAAGCAACTCTGGAGGGCTGAAGCTGAAAGAGATGACTTTCAAGGATGCTGAGGTGCTTGTAGAAGGCGGTCTGGCTGGAGAGCCTGGTCAGGACAAGATGACAGAGAACAGTATCCAGAGTCCCGTTTGCAGGTGGGGAGGCGAAGAGACCACTACTCCCCAGGGCAGGGTTCTGGGCTGCAGCCGGAGAGGAACACCGCCGGTGGTGGGGCTGCTGTATCTGCACTCTGGGCCTGACCTCCTGGCTACTCCCTGCTGGTCCAGCCGCAAGTGCTCCACACTCAGAGGACAACACGTGCACATGCGCGTGAGGTCACCGCACCTGAGGACACAGTGCCTGCCCAAGCAGTGCGGTGGACAGGCCGCTTTGGCTCCTCAGCCCCAGAGGGGGAGGATTCTCGGACCCTGGAGCAGTTAAGATCTAGGGTGATTACAGGAAGACAATGTCCCAGTCCTGAAAAACAACCTGATTACTATGATTACTATGATTAAAACAGAAGTTCTCTATCTTTTTGGTTCTCAGACTTCCTACATTTAACAATATGAAGAGCTGGATGCAGTGTCACATGCCTGTGAGCTCAGCACTCTGGGAGGCTGAGGCAGGAGGATGACAAGCTGGAGCCCAGACTGGGCAATTTAGCCACTTAACAAGACCCTGTCTCACAATAAAAAGCAAAAGCAAAAATGAAAACAAAAACAACAAAAAACCAAACCCCATAAAATAAAGCACTAGGGTGGTAGCTCAGGGCAAAGGCCCCAGGTTCTAGCCCTAGTACTGCAAAAAACAAAACAAGACAAAACAAAGCAATTACTAAGAACCATCAAGAGTTTGGGTTTATGTAGGTTATAGATATCAATACTTACCATGTTAGAAATTAAAAGTGAAAATTTTAAAATATTTATTAATTCATTTAAATAATTACATATTAACACGATAACATCTTATGAAAAATAGCTATATTATCCAAAACAAAGTAGTGATAAGGGTGACTTTTTAGTTTTTTAATCTTTTTCATTTCTGGTTTAAAAGAAAGCAAAAGCAATGAACTTTTTTTTTTGTTTTTTTGTTTTTTTGAGACAGGGTCTAGCTATGTAGTTAAGGACAGCCTTGAACTCCCTACGGAGCCCAGGCTAGCCTGGAACTCACCCTGATCCTCCTGCCTCAGCCTCCTGAGTTCTGGAATTACAGGCATGAGCCACCACGCTTGGCTGGCAGTGGACATTTATATGAGCTTTTATGTAATCTGTTCACATTACAGCTATTATGTTGAGCTATCACATATCCTGTCATCTCTGAAAAATTTTATCATATAATGAGAGAATAACAGCGACATAAATATCATCTTAATATTATTATGAAAATAATTTTCACCTTCAGTCCTTCTCATAGTTTGAGAACTGCGAGATGTGAGGTTTACTTTGCGATTAAAATTCGGTGAGGTATATTCCATTGAAACACGCAGCTCTTCCGATCTCTCCCCGCCTTCCACGCCATATGTTTTTTGCTCAGAAGTTAACAAGATTGAGCCTGCATCAAATTATTAAGACAATTCTGTTTTCAATAGACAACAAAAGTAAGAGCTGGGCCATATTTTGTTTATTTTATTGAGCTTTGTTCTCTCCTTTGATCTCAGAAGTTACTTCCAGCTCTAATTTCTAATTCTACAATTCTCTATATTTGGGTGTTTTAAGGAATGGCAGACACATTCATTGTCTTTAAAAAAAAAAAACTTGTATTTTAGAATGGCTTTAGATTTACAGAGTTATTACAAAGACAGTACAGAGAGTTTCCATGCAGCCCATGATGTTTCCCTAATATTATTATATATTAGTAGGGTACATTGATCACATCTAAAGAGGCTATATTAACACATTATTAAATTCCCCCAAAATCAAAGACCCAATCAAAAATTGGCAATTGAAATGAATGGACACTTCTTAGAAGAAGAAGCACAAATGACCAATAAATACATGAAAAATGCTCAACATCTCTGGCCACTAGAGAAATGGATTCCAGCTTACCCCAGAAAGAAAGGCTCTCATCAAGGAATCAAATAATAGCAAATGCTGATGAGGCCGCAGGGGAAAAGGAACCTTCTGTATTGTTGTTAGAAATGTAAACTAGAACAACCACTATGGAAGTTACTCAGAGATTCCTCAAAAAAACTAAAACTAGAAATTCCCTTTGACCCAGTATTCTCTTCCTAGGTATCTTCCCCAAAGAGCTGAAGACATATTATAGTGATCCATGCACACCCATGTTCATAGCAGCACAACTCAAAATAGCTAAATCACGGAAGCTGCCCATGTGTCCATTAGCAGATGAATTGATACAGAAAATGTGATATTTATACACAAAGAAGTACTACTCTGTTAGAAAGAAGGACAAATTTGAGTCATTTGTAGGAAAATGAAGGCACCTTGAGACCATACTGTTAAGTGAAATACGCACTCTTAAATATCACAGTTTTTCTGACATGAGAAACCCAAAGTATAAATAAATTAAAGTGTAAGTAAAGCCAGGCATGGTGGTGCATGTCCATAATCCCAGCACTCGGGAGGCAGAGGCAGGAGGATTTCTGGGAGTTTGAGGCCAGCCTGGGATACAGAGTGAGCTCAAGTCCAGCCTGAAATACATAGTGAGACTCTGTCTCAAAAAAAAGAGTAGCTAAGTAAAATAAAAGACAGATAATAGGAAACAGGGAGATAGATCTTTTGCAAATGGGAAGAGGACCAAAAAAATTAAGATGTGTTAGGTACATGTACCAGCTCCCCATGATGTACATAATCATTATGTACTGCAAATATGGACTAATAAAAGTTCCGAAAAACACATTATTATTAACTAAAGGACATATTTTATTTATGTTTGCTTGGTTTTGTCCTAACACTGCTTTTCTTTTCCACGATCCCATTCAGAACGCTGTGTTACATTTAGTTTTCATATTTTCTGGGAGTCTGCTTGGCTGTGGCCATTTCTCGGACACCCCTTGTTTTTGGTGGTCTTGACATTGTTGAGGATAACAGACAAGGTATTTTCTAAAATGACTTTTCACTGGAACTTGTCTGGCCTTTTTTTCACTGGAACGGGGCTTTGAGTGTTAGAAAGGCGACCAGAGAGGCGTAGTATCAGTCTCACCGCACAATACTGAGGGCGCATATGACTGGCGTGACCTTTGCCTGCCGATGTTAGCCTTGGTCGCCTGGCATGACGTTGGCTGGCCGGCTTCTGCACTGTGACGCGGCTCCTTCCCCTTCTCCCTGTCCATTCTGCAGGCTTTGGAAGGACATCATCATGGTGGCCCACACTTAGAGTGACCGGCTGCTCCATTCACCTGAGAGTGGCATATCTACATGAATGACTCATAATTCTTCTCCGTGGGGGATACATTTATACTTTCCCACTTATTTCATGGATAGTTATCGTGAATGTTGGGTTATAATCCAACACAGCTTGCTTTATCACATTGCTCCAGTTGTCCTTGTCCAATTGCTCCAGAGCCACTGGGAGCTCTTTCACTTGGCTCCTGGGTGTTTTGACACACCCGTGACTGTGCAGCGGTATTTGTTGGTTCACGCTTCCTTCTTTGAGGGACTAGCAGATCGTTCAGCCCATCGGTATATAGTATTTCTGTCCCCAGGGCCGGAATTGGCCACTTCCCCAAGGAGTGTCGCTTCTGCGCTTCTGCCGTTGGAGAATTAGAGACGGAGACCAGGTTTGCTTACTGCTCCTCAGGTGTCCCTGTTGCCGGGACGCCCAGCTGACAGAGCAAGAAGAGATACGTGCGGGTATAAACCCGCATCCACAGATATTTGTATGTGGAAACCTCTGATCTATACTGAGCTCAGTGTGTTCAGACTGAGGTCTCTAACTCTCATCTACTGGCGCTCCAAACAGCCTAATTCCTCCTTCGTGTTTTTAAGGCAAAAAGTTAATCAGAAAGCGATTTGGGAATGGTAGCCGTGAGAGGAAACATGTGAAGAAAAGAGCAAAGACTCCCAAACTAAAGTGGCCGACCGATTGATTTCCAGTATCAGGAATGGAGCCTGGACCTCACACACCCTGGATGAAGGCCCCACCGAGCGGGCCCCCACACTAAGGTGAATTAAATACCCCTGGGCGCGCCCCGTGTGAGCAGCTACAGTTCAAGAGGTCCACGGCGAAGGGCTGTGGGGTGGAGAGTGGGCCTGAATCGCGGCCTGTCCCTTATCTTTGGAGGAGGAAAATGCAGTACTTTAACTTCTGAGCGTGTGCGAGGGTTACACGCGATAACCCGAACAGCCCACTCCAGCAGCATGTTGAGAACAGCGCCTGGCTCATTGTATGTGAGTTGTTAGAGTGTGCACTCTGCGGCAGGTATATTATTATCTCCATTTCACAGACGAGGAAACAGAGGCACAGAGATTTCCTACCCTGCCCAAGCTCTCGCAGCTTGTAAATGACGGAGCCACTCGCTCATAAACCTCGACCTTTAAAGGGTTCCCGAGCAACCCTGAACTTTTTTCTCCTCCCGTAAAAACAAAGCTATGAAATGCTGCTCTCCACGTGAGGCTAACAAAGAAAAAGCCTACAGGATGGCTTGAATACCCTCGGTGTCAGAGACGCTGTGGTAACTGGCAGTATCACTATTTCTTACGTTATAAAATCGTTTGGCCATGCAAGGGCACGATCCGTGGAGCAGGGTGCCCTTCTAAAGCCAGGCAAGGCAAAGGCCACTCCTAGCAGGTGAGTTGGCAGAGGCTCGGGTTAGCTCTGGCTTGTCTACCCCTGCGCTTGCCCGTTGGGCAGATTCACTCAGTGAAAGGTTCCTGGAAGTGAAACCATTTCTTACCTGTCCTGCGTTCCAGCCATGTGACACCTGGTCACGATCCACCGGGCGTGCGACTGGGACAGGGAGTTTCTTAGGAAAGTGTGAAGAGGGGAGATTGGCTGGGAAGCAGCAGCAGGCACGATCTACGCAAATCCAAGCAATGACAGTTCATGCCCTAATCGCAGGGCTTTGCTCCACTCCACATCTGCGTCCCTGAAACCTCAGCGACTGGTTTCCTTTTCTCGCAGAGGCCCCTAGAATTCACCCTTCACTGACCTTAGAGCTTCATTTTGAACCTGGCCCCCAGCAAGGTAGATTCTGAGAGAGAAAGCAGCCACCTCCCTCACCCTGTTCCTTGCCAGTGCCTCCCCCGTGTCTCTCCCAAGGTTTCCTCGAGGGATCAAAGTTATCAGACAAGTATTTACCCAGGAACTACTGTGTCCCCAGCATGATGCCAGTCAGAGGGAGCAGTGGTGGGCCGGAGAGAGAGCAGCCTTCCCAGCGGGGAGTCTGCAGACGACTGGAAAACAACAGCAGCTCAAGTAAAGCAGGAGTCCTGTGTGGTCAGGTACGCTTCCTTGTGTGCCTTGTCACTTGTCAATCTCCCGGAGCCGCCATTCCCATATCCCCAGCTTACAGATGAGAAGAGTGAGGATTTCCCAAAATCATATAAAGAGGGGCGGCAGAACTGGGTCACGAGCGCGGACTGTCTGAGGTCACACGCTTCACCCCACAGGCATCCTCTTTTTCCCTCCCCACCGCGCTGAGACGGGACCCCAGGGCCTGCTGCCTTTGTGACCACAGCAGAGCTCTGTTTGCTGCAGTTTCTGTTAAACATTTTTGGCTTGCAAACGCAGAGGATTCTCTGGAGCACGACCTTAAGCAAACTGTGGTAGGCGGCCGGGAGGCAGAGCTGTGGATAGCAAGATGGGCCGGGTGCTCTGGGGTGGGTGGGACGGCTGGTAAGCCGAGGGGTACCCAGGAGAGGAAGGAGTGACGGGCTGAGGTTGGAGGTGCCAGTGGGTTCCCCCACATGGACCCCAAACCGTGCTGGCTTTGGGATCTTCAAAGTGGTGCCGTGCACTTTTATCAGGTTATATAAATGCAATTAGGACATAGGCTTGCTTCCCTTGTCCACATCATGAGGGATTATTTAAATACATTTAAAATTCCTTTTTCTTGAAGCACATTTGATGTAAGGAGGTGAATATATCACGGGGTTATGAATCAGAGGACATAAATTATTGTCCCGCAAGTAGCAACAACTCGTTTAGGTGTGTGATCTTTTTCAAGTTTCTACCCCCTCTTCTAGGTTTCCTGCTCTCTAAACTGGGGGACCAGAAGGATTTTTGAAGTTTCAAACAGCTCCAATGCTATGATCTATTTGAAACCTACATTTTCTCCAGCACTCATCTATTGGAGGTGCAGACACGATTCCCAGGGGACACTTCTACCCTAGCGACTTACAACCATCCAGTCCAGTCGCCACCAAACACATCGCTATGCGGTGCTGGAAATGTGGCTCGTGTGACCAAATTTTACGTCTTTTAAATTAAGTTTAAATAAGAAACTGATACTATACTTAGTTATTGAAAGCCCTTTATATGTTTGAAACAATTTAAAGACGTGAACTGCTTTTCTTAATGGTAAATGTTGTGAACTCTAAATACAGATCAAATATTTTCAGTGAAAATTTGGCATCTAAGCTGGAAGCAGAGTAAGTGTAAAATGCCAGATTTAAAACAGTATCAGAGAGAAAGTAAAGTATCTTAGTAGTTCTCACTGTGTATTCAAACAAGAGCATTTTGGATGTATTGAGTTCACCTGTTTTTACATTTTAAAATATGGCTACCAGAGCATCTTAAAGAACAAAGGTGCACGGCTTTTGGACAGCTTTGGAGGCTGGGCTCCGGTAAGTGTGCTAGCCAGTTGTGTTGGCACAGTGGGCCTAGTCAATCGCGGGTATTCTGTGGAAAAGAATTGTGTCACCCTTTGAGAAAGACACTTATACCGGTCTGAGTCACTGCTCGTGTCAGGAAGGACTCGCCCCAATTACTTCTGCTAACTGGGTTGTTTTAAGAGAGTCCGGATGTGAGGTCTCTAGCATCTCCGGTCCTCGATGTTTCCCAAGTTGGGATGCGTTAAAGGGACCAGAGGTAAATGCACGCCACCCCAGGGCACCAGCCCTCCTACCTCCAGGATGGGGTCTGTTAGGGGTGTTGCCTCATTCGGTACCAGGACTCTGTGGGGTGGAGTTGAGCTGGGCCTCTTCAGATGCTTCTGGCTCCCCCTGCCTGGCTCCCTTGGGCCTGGCCACACACTTCCTGGGCCTTTAGCTGCAGACTGGGAGTAGTGCTTGCTCTGTCTTTCCACATGGATTGAACTATAGGATCTTAACACAAAAAGACCTGCGAGGCTTTGTTCCTGAGGAGGAGGCATCCATAGCAGGGTTTTGAGCGTGAGGCTTTCATCTTGTGCAAAATTCCACCCTCCTTTGTCTCTGTAAGAGGATGTCAGGTGATCAGGGAGAATTACCTTCCAGGGTGACGTGTGGTGGTTGGCCTGGCGGGACCTGGAAAGGTCAGCTTTCCGGGGCAAGCCGTGGTGGAGACGGCAGCATGACCAGGCATGGCCGTGGGCGGAGGCTCACCTGAGTGGCCAGGAGGGACCACCACCCTTAGGCTGTGACGACTGGCCTGTGGTGCTCAGCGAGGACCATTGCCATTAGCCTGCAGGGCTTCAACGCAACTGCCAGCCTGGGCCACTTCAGCAACAGGAGCTGAGTGTCTCAGAGTTCTGGAGACCAGACGTCCTCAGGTCAAGGTGTCAAATTTAGTTTCTTCTGGGGCCGCCTGGCTGGAGGATGACTGCCACCTTCCCACCACACTCGCATGTGACCAGCTATCCGGGTGGATGCCAGCAGCCTTGGAGACACAGGACCTCATCTTTAGTCACCTCTGTGAAGGCCGTGTCTCTGAATGCAGTCCTGTTCTGAGGTTCTAGGTGTTAGGACTTCCGGCACACGAGTGGGGGGTGTAACCTGGTCTGTACCCCCCATGGGCATCCGTGGCCTGTGACCAGCATCCCTGCTGCAATGCAGCTCAGAAGAAGAGCCTGGTGTGCAGGCAGATGGGGTCGAAGGGAGGCAGCGTTGAGTCTAGACCTCTCTCGCAAGGCCACAGTTACCTCAGGCTCGTCCATACACCGTGGAAGTCCCTGTTACTTGAACCACAGTGCCAGAGACCCAGCAAAGGCAGCTGTCTTCAGGAGAGTGAGGATGAGCTCTGAGGTGAGGAGTAAGCAATCAGGTTGGGAGAAAGGGGAAGAACTCAGTGAAGTCTGATCTCCGGGAAGGGTGATCTTCAAGTTGGAAATCGATGAACAGTTAGGTAGCGATGAGGACAATGGTGAAAAGTGACGCCTTCTAGGTATCTTCCCCAAATAGTAACAGACATCATACCACAGTGATCCATGCACACCCGTGTTTACAGCAGCACAGCTCATAATAGCTAATCTTGGAAGAGGCCTGCCCATCTATCAACAGATGGCTGGATAAAGAAAGGGGTTTTTACACCATGGAGTACTACTTTGCTATCAAGAAGGATAAATTTGAGTCATTTTTAGGAAAATGGACGCACTTTGAGACCATAATACTAAGTGAAATAATCAGACACACAAGCTTAAATATCATGTGGTTTCTCTTATAGGAGAAACCCAAAGTATAAATAAAGAGTAACATAAAAGATAGATGATAGGAAACAGGGAGATAGATCTTTTGCAAATGGGAGGGAGACCAAGAGCTGGAAGGAGAGGAGAAGGGGACGGGAAGAGGATGTACATCAAAAGAATGAAGATGGATTATGTATCTGTACCAACTTCCCATAATGAATGGAATCACTATGTACTGCAAACGTGTAATAATAAAAATAAAAATTTAATAAAAAAGAAAATATAAGACACGAAAAGACCATAGGAAGCTGGCTGGTTAGAGCTGAGGACTGGTTTACAGTGGTGACAAAGAAAAGAGTCTGTGTCTAGGTGTTGGGGGGACTGGTTTGGTATCAGAAGATTGCTAGGGTCTGGAGACTGATTAAATGCTGTGACTTGGCGGTCCAGAGTTACACACACATGCACACACAGGATGAAAACCACCCACAGGATCCAATTTCACAACCCCAAGAGGTTACTGGTGACAGGCTGGGGCCGAGTCCCCCATGTTCATGACAGAGGAGATGTTGTTTGCAGACTCCTAAATCACCTGAAAAATCAGTTTCAGCATGGAGCTTTTTGTTTCCATCCTACTTTAGGCTTCCCAAGTCAGCACCACTGTTAACAACAAGAAATGGTCTCACTGCCTGCAAGGCTTTCTACTCGACAGAGCTTGTAGGACAGACACCTCAGGCGGAGAGGACTCAGGGATGCATTACGTGCCCTGGATGCTCCTGATCCATTTGTCTCGGGAAAAATAGAGTGTGGAGAAGCAAACTGATGGCTTGGTGACAATGTGTTTGTCTTAGTGTGACGGATCAAGGAAACCTCCTCTTGAAATCAGTGACTGTCAAAGTCTTTTAAAAGAGGATGAGTCCGCTCCCAATGTCTTTTACCAGTAGTTTTTTTATAAAATAATTGAAAATATACTCTGCAACCAATCCTAGATGGTATATATGAGTATACAGTATGTATAATCCAGGATCATCTGTCTATGTATGATACATACCATTTGAAACAACCGTATCTGGCCTAAACCTTGGGACTTTCCCCGTCTTTAAGACATGAGCGATACTGAGCAGGTTTGGTCTTTGTCCTCAGCATCCCTGTCTCTCTCAGTCTCCATCTGCCTGCAGCCCCGCCTCAGGGGAGGCGACTCTCTGGGTGGACTGCAGTATAGGCCCCCAGGGACGATGACAGGTCCAGGACCTTGTGCCCAAGAGCAACTGAACCACGCTCTGGGGCAGGCGCAGGGTACCGGGGAGACCACCGGGACGTCTTCCTGGGTCCTCAGGTCGGCTGGCCGGTGGAAGGCAGCTGGGAAGTTTTTGCTCCTGGCCTCTCCCCAGGGTCACACCTTGAGCCCCAGGAACAGGTCCCTGCAAGGGGAGCCCCGCTCCTCCATAGCCCCGCCCGCGGGCCCCCTCCTGGCCCCGCCCACCTGCCTCCGGGCCTTCCAGCGCCAGCAGACGGGTGCGGCGGCTGGGCGGGGCGTCAGCCGCGGCCACACCCTCTGCGCGCGGGGCCCGCCCCCAGCACGCACCACCCGCCGGCGCCCCGCCCCGCCCGCCACGTGACAGCCTCGCCCTCCTCAAGCGCCAGGATTGGCTCTCTCCGCCAGGGGCGTGGCCTGGCCGAGCGCCCCGCCCCAGACGCGGCTGCAGTTTTTAAACCTCAACTGTAACTTCTGTCCTGTCGCTGCCGCCGCCCAAGTCGCCTCCGTCACCGCTGTTGCCCGGTCCCGGAAGGGTCGCCGAGGGCCCGCGGAGCCAGCGCGAGCTGTGCGTCGCCAGGTGCCGCGGAGGGGCCGCCGGGAGCCTGAGGGGGTCGGTGAGTGTCCGGCCGGGTGTGCGGCGGGCGGAACGCGGGGTGCGGGGGGACGGGGAGGGGACCCGGGGCGAGGGGGGACCCGGGGCGAGGGGGGACCCAGAGTGAG